>APFE031594846.1:101142-142403 GCA_000404065.3 Pinus taeda | reverse complement strand
GCACATACTCTACCCTACTTTGGATTTGAAGCTGTAATCTCTTAGGAGGAAACACATATTCTTAACCATTAAACCCACTCAATTAAAAGACAATAAATAAAAAGACAACAACAATAGTAATAATCAAGGGGAGAGACACAAAATCCCATGCTAAAAATGCAAGTGCAAACTTTCACAGAAATAGAACCCTGAAAATTAAGTTCTCAACTATGTTTGATAATGTATTATGATCTAAACTTTAATTTGAAATTGC
Organism: Pinus taeda; assembly: GCA_000404065.3. Lineage (NCBI taxonomy): Eukaryota > Viridiplantae > Streptophyta > Pinopsida > Pinales > Pinaceae > Pinus > Pinus taeda. The sequence continues at coordinate 142,150 of APFE031594846.1, read as the reverse complement.
TTATTTTTTTTTCTACATAAGATTAATCTATTGATATAATACAAAATGTAGTTACAGAGTTTCCTGGCCGTAAAGGGACCTGGCCTTAATCAGCATGCAGCCATGAACATTGTCTGAGACTGCCCCAACAAAGGGGAAACCAGTCTGAAAGAGAAAAAGAAGTCCAAAAAGACAACATATTTAACCACAGTTTTCTGAAGAGACTACCCTATCAAAAAACAACATTACAAAACCACCCAGAAAGCAACAGTTTGTCCGGATTGGACCGCCAACCCTCAGAAAACTCTGAGGCCACATACGACAAGACAAAACTAAACCAAGAACTAAGAGGAGTGCCACCTGGCAAACGTGACATGTGCGACAAATTCCTCCGTCGTAGGTTCCTCCACAATTGGACAAGCCCAGTCATTCGGGCTGTCCGTCTCATCACGTTTCGCCTCCTGATGACCTCCCTCCCTACTGCCGGCTTCCACCTGTGGGCCCGACATGTCCTCCATGCGGCTTTCCATGGCCTGCGTGTCACTTTGAAGGCCCAAGTCAACATGCGAGCTGCCAGCAATGGCCTTCCCATACCATCTGTTCTGACCACCATTACCACCTTGTTCTTTGTCGTTGTCTCTGTTCCGGCTTGGACCAGTTCTGTGCATCTCCTCCATGGAAATTGTCATGGGGATGTGTTTCTCAGTCTCTTCTGTGATGGAGATGGAGACGGTGGCAACAATGATTAGGCAGTTCAGAGAGCTGCAGAACCGGAACTGCGTCGTGTGAGGGACCTGGTGCAGAGGTAGAGGAAAGGGTGCAATGCGAATAGCCGCCTCTTCGCGATTAGAGCAGTGGAGGCCTGCTCTGCCTCGCCCACTTCTGGTATTCGGATAATGGGGATTTTCAGCAGAGGAAGCCAGGGAAACCAAATTACGTCGATGCAGAGCCTGGGAGCGAGAGTTGCCTCCTTGCGTGCCACTACGTCTGCTACGCATGCGGTGGCGAACCATGGTGGAAATAGGAGCAGAGAAAGAGTTAGGGGAAGCAGAAGGAGAATAGACAGAGGAATTTTGCGTAGAGGTAACAGAATGCTGGAGTACAGGAGCCGAGTTACAAAGAATTGTTTGGGAATGGTGTTAACCATTGCCCAAGTTAAGGCAGTACACAATCCAGCAGCGATGCCCCATGCTAGTTCTCTCAGTTGGCTCTTTCGCCTGTGGAGGGCAAGCACAGTGAAACAAGGGCAGAATGATTGGAATGTTTTCTGGCGCCATGGTTAAACAAGGAATGGCTCTGCCTCGACTATAGCAGGCATTTAATGCCGCCTATTAACATCTACCGGTCAACTACTCATGCAGTACACCCCTTTTTTCTTTGCAAAAAGGGGCAGCACCTGATCAGCGTGTCCGTGCCATCCTGCAGTCATCAACAGCTTGATCAATCTAATTGTAAACCCAGTCTGCATGTATTAATTGTAAATAATCTTAGCAGATTATGAGTCGTGTATGATTGCCGGTGGACCTAACTTTGCTAGTGGTATCTACGTCCTGGAAGTTTTTCGTCTCACCTTGATCCACAGATCGGCCAGAGTTTCCTTCAAACCTGACCCCAAAGCGGGATAGATTCTTGTCAATTGGAATTTTAGGAGAATCCTAATGTGTTGAAATCTGCTAGATTAATAGTGGTTCGCACGAAATGGGTGATTTGTGGAGGGTCTATGTTAGGGTTTTTCTCCCTAAGATGGTTGAATTGTAAAAGTCATGAATGTAAGTGCTCCTGAGGGTCGAAAAAATGTTTTTAAATCCCCTTCTATGTATATCTCTATATATCCTAGGTCTAGGTGAGTTTCCGAAGGCTTAGTTTCGATGATCCATTTTAAATGAATTAGAATGAATAAAATAAATAAATAATAAATAATAAAGATTAAAATGAAATAAAAATAAAATAAATAAAATAAAAAATAAAAAAAATATAAAAAAAACCCTAACTAATAAAATAATAATTTTTTAAGTGAATAAATCGACGGATGAGATCAAGAGATGTCTTGATCCTCATCAACGGTCGAGATCATTTCAACATGGATCACTCGAACTAGCCGTTGGAGTCATTTCTTTTAAAGTAAGGTGCTAGGGGTCAGTTCAGATCAATGGGATCTGTGAGTCTAAGACTGAAGAAGCTCTCTTGTAAATCGGTTTCTGGTTAATAAAAGAAGACTTTGGGGTCCATATCTTGCTGGTGTTACTCTCTTGAAATGCTATGAGATTGTTTAATTTCTGCATATGTTATTTTCAGCCGTTAATAATAGCTTTCTGTAGAGTATTGTGAGCACAGGTATCTTGTTTCACTTGCTAAGGTTTGGGTGTTGTTAGGGTTTCTGAATTAATGGCAGGTATCTCCATTACTTCCTGAGATCTAGCAGCATTTTTGCCCTCTTTACTGATGGTTGTTTTGAGGTGTGCAGAAAACATTTTCTGAAGGAATTTTGTGGGCGTTCGGGGAAGTTCTCGGTTGAACCAGCCAACTCCCGCAAGCATTTTTTGCTGAGCCCAGTTGGATTTGATCCTGGGTCTATCATTCGGTTTATCTTTCCAATTTGCATGAGATTTTCTGAAGTTCTTCACAGTGAAAATCTGAAATCATTACTTCTTTAAATATTTTCTGTGCTTATTGATGAATCTGGCTGTTAAGGGGCCAAATCTGTAAATTAAATTAGCTGATCTAGGGTTTTAATTTTTGTTTTATGCACATCATTTTTGGGTGATTTTCTGTTCCAGGTTGCAGGATTTCTGAGGATTTTCAAAGTTTATCTGCACTATTCTGCTGTACAAGGGTTTCAAATATTCAATTTTTTTTTTAGATCTGGGGTTTCATTATCTGCAGGAAGTTAATTTTTTTTATTTTGTCCTCCCCATCGATTTCCAAAACAACCTGTACGCCGCAAGGGGATCACTGCACTTTTTCATTTTTCTGTCTCCATCCAACTTCACACAACAAACCTGGCCGTCCCTTACCTACAGCATTGCAGCTGCCATTCCCACGAATTTCTTTCCCTGGCATACTATCCCTAGAGCGTGCGAAAACTGCAGTGTTCCACTAAGAAAAACCCCAGTCTCCATCTGCAAAACAAAAGGGAAAACGTGGCCCCTTGCTGCCGTCGAATTTTTTCTCCAAAACCCTGCAAACCCCTTGCGTATTTACCTCCAGACCTGCGTGCTAAGCCCTCGTCCAACTTGCATTCACACATTTTTGCCATAAAAAAAAAAGCTTCTGTCAACAAACATCGTGGGTCTGATCAACGCAAAGATTATCGTGGTTCTACATGGTTGTCGGAAGCTGCAAAATTGTAAATGATATCCATCCGTCATCGATCGATCTGCAAGCACACTGTAAGAAATCATATCTTGTCTTACGGGCCAGTTAATGCGTGAAACGTTATGTGTAAGTTATTTTTTACCTGAAGAAATCGTTTTGGGCTCCAGCGTAAATACGATTTTGGTGTTTGCGGTAAGGTAATTTCATTTTTGATTTTGTTTTATTTTATGAACGGGAATTAACGTAAGTTTTCTTTCTTTGATTTAAGTTTATAAAGAATTCAAAATAAAAAAAAAACAAAAAAATTTCGATTTTGTTTTGATGTACATGTATTCTTTTTGGGGCATTAGGCTTAGCCTAATTCGCATAACCTTTAGGTTGTTTTAAAATTAGATTAAAGTTTAGTGGTTAGTTCTTTTTTTGTTCTTTTTAGAATTTAGTTTTATTTTTATTTATTTTTTTTTTTTTAAATCTTGATAAAAAATAAAAAAAAGATATAAGAGTTCTTTTTATTAGATTTTAGATTAGATTTAAAATTTTCTTTTAGGTTTTTTTGGGTTAGATTAATTAGATTTGTTTTTTTTTTGTTTTTTGTTTTTTTGTTTTTTTTTTTTTTTATAAATTAAAAAAAAATCATAAAAAATTTCTTTTTAAACCTTAGTCTTTTAAAATTTTCTTTTAGTTTAGATTTTTCGCCTTAAAATTTTTTGTCGAGAAAAGCCATAAAAAAATTCATCGTGGAAAATTATTTTTGCCAGATTCAGTTGTTTTCAATTATTATCTTTCATGCTGAGATCTAAAATTTTCAAGTCGAGACACGAAATTAATATCTGGTTAATAATTTACGATTCTCGTGGTGGTTTTAAGCATTTATCTTTTTGAAGTTTTCAGTTGCTGGATATCGTTTTGGTCATGTGATTTAGCTGATGACAAATGATTGCTGGTCACGGTTTATTTTTCTATATCATTTAACAAGTAATCATTTTAATAACAATCTCTCAAGGCACTGGTCTGCTACCTAATCAAATCATTTTACTGCTTATTTTAATCGTGTCTCGTGTCTCCCAACCAACTGTTTGGCAGTTGGTCTTCATTATCTCATAAGGTCTACCCCCCTTAGCCGCGGGAGACAGGCTTAAACGGAGGGATCGAGGATCAGAGTGACAGCCCCCGGTCTGAGCGTTGTCGTGTCAATCTGCGCGACAACATTTTTTTGAGCCGTTGCCGGGGATAGAGTTTTTCTGTCCCTGGGGTTTCATCGACATTCATCTTCTCATTTTCTCATCTCTCATTTGAGCTGGCAGATTCAAATTTTTGGCATCTTTTCATCACATATCAACAGCATCTCTTCGGTTTTGTTTCTTGTTTGGGTGGCGACTCCATTTTCTCATTTTTCCTAGACAAGAAGCCTTCCTCATATCTGCTTGCTGGTACCCTTTTAGATCTTAGAATCAGATTTATTGTTCAAGTGGCGACTCCACTTCTTTCATTTTTTGATTTTCTTGAGCAGAAATCTCTTTCTATCTTCCATTTGATCCCTTATTGTTCATCATGGATTATTCATTTAAACCATGTCATTTTACTGATAATCTCCATGATCTTCCGAAAGAGGCCATTGGTAAATTATTTAAGTTCTCGGGTGGTGATTCGGTCACTGTTAGACAGCGTTTAAACAGGTTTACTTGTGTAATGATCTTATATTGTAGATTTCCTCAATATAATCATGAAGATTTCAAGATGCGTCTTTTTGTCCATTCTTTAGAGGGTGATGCCTTGAATTGGTTTAATAATTTTCCTAATGATTTTTTCACTTCTTTACAAGACATTCTCAATGCTTTTAAAGATAGATATGATAGTCCAAACAACTTGCCTTCTACCTCTAAAATTGTGCAAAAGGAAGAAAGTAATCATATTAAAGGTCCAGCTGTTGAAGACAATTCTTCATGTCAGAATGTGTCATCCACCGGAAATATTGTAGATCAAGTTCATGATAGGGAAATTGACTCTATGACGTTTAATCATAACAATCAGTTGGCTGACATGCAAGCGAATCATAAAGAAGAAATAAAATTCATGCAACATTGCTTGATGGACATAAAGGAAAAGAATGATAAAGTAATAAAACACATGCAAGAACAACATGCCATACAAATCAGTGCTATAAGGGATGAATGCTCTAGCCAGATGGATGCCATTAGAATACAAGTTCAAAAGATTCAACAATGGTCAGATGATAAGAGAAACTAGGAGCCTTCTCATTGGCCGCAACAAGTTCCATCTTATTATGAGGAGGTCATTAGGTGGTTAATTGAAAGTGATCTAGATAAGCTTAAAAACGATAAAAATCAGATGCAAGACACAAAAAGACTTAGCATGCATATCTTACACACTTCATCTGATAGTTTCGAAACAAAAAGTTCCAGGTCATCAGTAATTCGACCTGCCAGAAAGAAAAAGCGCAAGAGAAAGAAAATAAGAAGAAGATTTGACACATCAGACGGCCGCGAGCACCTTGATTTTTGGATAGGAAAGAGTCCTGCCATATGTAAAATTGGACATGGTACATCCGACAAGCAGCCGACAGATTTGCCTGAAAGCAGGCAAATGCTCAGTATGCACTATATTGAGCACATCTGATGCCGTAGGGCATCCTTTGTATCGTATTTCTAACCCTATTCCTTGTTTTTTTCCGCATTTTTGTTTTTGCTTTAGATAGTCAATAAATGAAGAGCTTTTATCTTTCCTGTGCTTAATGTATATAATGATTTTTTGGATGGACGCTACTTATTTTTGTGTTGTATGGATGCAGATTCTGGATTCTCACATTCCTGCAAGCAGCAGCGTGTCCCCAAGTAGAGCCAGATGTTGACCTCTACCGGTCAACTACCCATGCAGTACACCCCCCTTTTTTTCTTTGCAAAAAGGGGCAGCACCTGATTAGCGTGTCCGTGCCATCCTGCAGTCATCAGCAGCTTGATCAATCTAATTGTAAACCCAGTCTGCATGTATTAATTGTAAATAATCTTAACAGATATGAGTCGTGTATGTGAATTGCCTAGGTGGACCTAACTTTCTAGTGGTAATCTACGTCCGGAGTTTTCTTGTCTCACCGATCCACGGATCGGCAGAGTTTTCCCTTCAAACCTGACCCCAAGCCTTGGATAGAATTTTGTCATTGGAATTTTAGGAGAATCCTAGTGTGTTTGATCTGCCTAGATTATAGTTGTGTCGGCAAGAACTGGGTGAATTTGTGAGGGTCTATGTTAAAGAGGTTTCTCCTTAATTATGTAAATTGGGTAAAATTCATGGATGTAATTGTGTCCTGAGGGTCGAAAAAATGTTTTAAAATCCCCTCCATGAGTCCTAAGTCCTAGGTCCTAGGTGATGTTTCCGAAGGCTTAGTTTCGATGATCCCATTTTTAAAACTGAATTAAGAATGATAAAATAATAAAATATAAAATAAATAAAGATTTAAAAATGAAATAAAATAATAATAAAAAAAAAAAAAAAAAAAAATATAAAACAGAAACCCTAACTAATAAAATAATAATTTTTTAAGTGAATAAATCGACGGATGAGATCAAGAGATGTCTTGATCCTCATCAATGGTCGAGATTATTTCAACATGGATCACTCGAACTAGCTGTTGGAGTCATTTCCTTTAAAGTAGGGTGCTAGGGGTCAGTTCAGATCAATGGGATATGTGAGTCTAAGACTGAAGAAGCTCTCTTGTAAATCGGTTTCTGGTTAATAAAAGAAGACTTTAGGGTCCATATCTTGCTAGTGTTACTCTCTTGAAATGCTGTGAGATTGTTTAATTTTCTGCATATGTTATTTTCAGCCATTAATAATAGCTTTTTGTAGAGTATTGTGAGCACAGGTATCTTGTTTCACTTGCTAGGGTTTGGGTGCTGTTAGGGTTTCTGAAGTAATGGAAGGTATCTCCATTACTTCATGAGATCTAGCAGCATTTTTGCCCTCTTTACTGATGGTTGTTTTGAGGTGTGCAGAAAACATTTTCTGAAGGAATTTTGTGGGCATTCGGGGAAGTTCTCGGTTGAACCAGCCAACTCCCGCAAGCATTTTTTGCTGAGCCCAATAGGATTTGATCTTGGGTCTATCATTCGGTTTATCTTTCCAATTTGCATGAGAGATTTTCTGACATTCTTCACAGTGAAAATCTGAAATCATTATTTCTTTAAATATTTTCTGTGCTTATTGATGAATCTGGCTGTTAAGGGGCCAAATCTGTAAATTAAATTAGTTGATCTAGGGTTTTAATTTTTGTTTTATGCACATCATTTTTGGGTGATTTTCTGTCCCAGGTTGCAGGATTTCTGAGGATTTTCAAGGTTTATCTGCACTATTCTGCTGTACAAGGGTTTCAAATATCAATTTTTTTTTAGATCTGGGGTTTCATCATCTGCAGGAAGTTAATTTTTTTTATTTTGTGCTCCCCATCGATTTCCAAAACAACCTGTACGCTGCAAGGGGATCACTGCACTTCTTCATTTTTCTCTCTCCATCCAACTTAACGCAGCAAACCTGGCCATCCCTCACCTACAGCATTGCAGCTGCCATTCCCACGAATTTCTTTCCCTGGCATACTATCCCTAGAGCGTGCGAAAACTGCAGCGTTCCACTAAGAAAAACCCCAGTCTCCATCTGTAAAACAAAAGGGAAAACGTGGCCCCTTGCTGCCGTCGAATTTTTTCTCCAAAACCCTGCAAACCCCTTGCGTATTTACCTCCAGACCTGCGTGCTAAGCCCTCGTCCAACCTGCATTCACACATTTTTGCCATAAAAAAAAGCTTCTGTCGACAAACATCGTGGGTCTAATCAACGCAAAGATTATCGTGGTTCTACATGGTTGTCGGAAGCTGCAAAACTGTAAATGATATCCATCCGTCGTCGATCGATTTGCAAGCACACTATAAGGAATCGTATCTTGTCTTACGGGCCAGTTAATGCGTGAAACGTTATGTGTAAGTTATTTTTTACCTGAAGAAATCGTTTTGGGCTCCAGCGTAAATACGATTTTGGTGTTTGCGGTAAGGTAATTTCATTTTTGATTTTGTTTTATTTTATGAACAGGAATTAACGTAAGTTTTCTTTCTTTGATTTAAGTTTATAAAGAATTCAAAATAAAAAAAAAGAAAACAAAAAATTTTCGATTTTGTTTTGATGTACATGTATTCTTTTTGGGGCATTAGGCTTAGCCTAATTCGCATAACCTTTAGGTTGTTTTAAAATTAGATTAAAGTTTAGTGGTTAGTTCTTTTTTTGTTCTTTTTAGAATTTAGTTGTAATAGATGACCTCATCCATCACTCAGTAATGCTCATCTGCATGGGTACCCTCCAATACCTCGTATGCCCTCTTGTCCTTGGAGTACTCCACCAATAGCTGAGCCTTCCAATCATGACAAATGCTCATGAGGGATAACTCAGCTGGTCTTCGAGATAGAGCATCGGCCACCACATTGTGCTTCCCTCGCACATACTCTATATCGAAGTCATAGGCCCACACCTTGCTGACCCATCTCTGCTGCCTATCATTGAGGCCTTGCTGCCCCATGAAGTGCCAAAGACTGTTGTGATCAGTCTTCACTTGAAACTTGTTTCCCACCAAGAAGACGGAATTTGGCCAATTCATGCATGATGGTCAGCATCTCTTTGTCATATATGGAATATGACAGCTCATGTGGTAGGAGCTTCTGACTCTCGAAAGCAATGGGATGCCCCTCCTGTGAGAATACTGCTCCAACTCCTACCTCGGATGCATCACACTCCATGGTGAATGGCTGGGAAAAATCCAGAAGTGCCAAGACCGGACAACTACTCATCACCTCCTTGAGGCGGTCAAAGGAAACCTGTGCCCCATCAGTCCATGCGAAAGCCCCTCTCTTGGTCAAGTCAGTCAAGGGTGCTGCTAGCTTGAGAAACCCTTGATAAACTTCTTGTAGTAGGTGAAAATACCCAAGAAGCCCCTCAGCACAGTCACATCTCGGGGTACTAGCCAATCCTGGATGGCCCAAATATTCTCCTCATGGACCTTCACCCCATCAACACCAATTATATGCCCTAGGTAGAGTATCTCTGTCAAACCAAACTCGCGCTTGGAGAGCTTGGCATAAAACTGCTACTCTTCCACAATGCGTAGTACCTCCTCCAAGTGTTGGAGGTGCTCCTCCCATGTTCGACTGTAAATTAGGATGTCATCGAAGAAAACTAGCACAAACCTCCTCAGCTATCCCCAGAAGACATGGTTCATGCATGACTGGAAGGTGGTCGGAGCGTTGGTTAGCCCAATGGCATGACTAGGAACTTTAAGTGTCCATAGTGGCACCGAAAGCTGTCTTAGGGATATCCTGATCCCTCACCCTGACCTGGTGGTACCTTGAACGTAGATCGATCTTAAAGAAATACTTGGCTCCTCTAAGCTCATCCATCAGCTCATCTATGTAGGGAATGGGGTACTGGTTCTTCAGTGTCTTCCTGTTGAGAGCTCGATAGTCAATGCACATCTGAAGGGTTACATCCTTCTTCACCAATACTACTGAAGAAGCGAAAGGGCTGGAACTTGGCTTGATATGGCCCAATGCTAGCAGCTCCTGGATGGCCTTCTCTATCTCGTCCTTATAGGCCTTGGGATGCCTATAAGGGGTGGTGATCATTGCTTACACACACGACTCCAACTCAATAGTGTGCTCAAATCCCCTGTCTGGTGGCTACCCTAGTGGAATGTCCCTAAACACTACTGTGTATATGTCCAACAAAGTCTGTATCTCTGTTAGAGGTGGCTAAGCCTGTCCCCCAGCGTCTGAGATCCTTAGCTCAACTGCCCATGCAATGTCCCCATATCGCAGGTCTGCCTCCATCCTATGGGTCGAAACTGTTTGAGGTGGATAAGACTACATGCCTCTCAAAACTACCCGTTTTCCATCCAGCCCAATGAACTCCATCTCTGGCTTCCTCCAATTTGTCATGACTCGCCCAAGAGAATACAACCACTGGACACCCATCACCACGTTCGTGTTTGGCACATCCCACAACGAAATGGTGCGTCATCGAGTAGTTCCCCATAACTATTATCAAGGAAGGCATATATCTAGTGCATTGCATGGTACAGTCACCTAGTACTAGGACTGAAAAGCCCTCGAACTCGGTCATGGTGAGGCCCCTCCTCTGAACCAACTGGGCATCTATGAAATTTTGGGTAGCCCCACCATCAACTAGAAATGACACCCTCTGCCCCTGTACAGTGCCTCTGATCCTCATTGTCAAAAATTTGGGAATCCCGCATAAGGAAGCAAGGACTCCCCTGGATGGGGCAAGGGATGCCCCACCTTGTGGAGGTGGTGGTGGTGGCTCTCTATCAGCTGGACTCTCACCCTCTGCCACACCACAATCCTGCTCCACCTCGTCCTCCTGGTCTCTATCAAAAAAAACCTCAATATAGTGTGCTCTATCGGAAGTGCACCAATGGCCTAGTGCCTAGGGCTCCTTGCATGTGAAGGACAACTTCCTCCTCCTGAGGTCCTTCCATGTCTTATCATCTAACTGCCCCCTCCCCTGTGTGGTTCTCTGAGGTGGAGGTCTAGTCTCATGCCCCTTTGTGGAAAGGGGGTCCATGCAGGAAAAGGTGCTCTAGTCTTGGGGATGGCCCCATGTAGATCTTTGGTGCACAAGACTGCTTCCTGCAGCGTGGAGGGTCTGCATGAAGCTCAGAGATGTACTACTTCGGGTTACCTGTTTGGCGCAGTTGGGTCAACTCTCTAAAATGGGCCTCTAGATCTCTCTGGTCAAAATGCTCCACCACACTCTTGGTGAAGTCCACATAGGAAGCCACGTGGGTATGCCCTAGGGTAATCAAGCCATGAAACCACTAATCATGGGCATCCCCCTCCATGTGCAGCGTGGCAATCTTGATGGCTTCCTTCTCTATCATCCGGTTGAGTTGGAAGTAGGTGTCCATCTTAGTGTTACAAGAACCGTTCCCCCCTAAGGATCCAAAGGCAAATCCGCGTCCCGTACGGATCCACCACCGATCCTTCGGCGGAACCACGGATCGGAAAATCAGTTCTGCGGTTCCTCCTTTTTTTGGCGATTCCTGCAAATTTGGATTCGTGGGGGCCCGATCCACGACTCCTACTGCTCGATCCGCGGTTCTTATTTCCCAATCCGCGGATCCGGAAAGGATTAGGTGCAGATCTGTGGAGGTTCGGGCATGTATCCACCGCGGATCGCGAGCGGATCCGATAGAAGGTGGACGATTCTGCGGGGTTTTTTTTTTGGAAATTTCAAATTGTTCTGTGAGGAACTACACTTTCCGAATACTCCTAAGGTACCCCTTGATGCTCCCTAATGGTAATGTTAAATTCTTAAAGTAAAAGTGACATTCTCCTTTATCTTTCATTTCCATCCTTTTACTTAAATTTTTAACATTACCATGAAATGACTTAGGATGTTTGAGAGTGGTTCCAACCTCATCAGACTTCATATGGAGAAAATAGAATTTCATATCCCATTCAAAATTCAGCAGACTTAACAGTTTTCAGGATCAATGGGATTGTGGCATTTCATTGGATTATATCATGTATGAGGGCATGTGATTGGCATTTAATCAAGAGCAACAAGCCCTATATGTACCCCAGTGTTAGTGTTATTGATTGTTGAACTCCTTTGTCATGGCCTTAGCAATTATGTACCCTTCACTCAAGTCAAAATCATTGATTAGGTATGTTAAGCTTTCTCTACCATATTATAAGGTTTGGATTAAGCTGTTTGATCAAAATTAGGCAATGTTGACTAAAATCCCTATAGAATTGAAGTAGAGGAAAAGGTCAGACAAGAGAAGAGGAATCTAGATTGTAGATGGTTGATGCTGGAATAATTAATCATTGATGTACAATGGATGCCATATCTATCTTGATTTATGTAAAAATATGCATGTTTTCATGTCTTCTACAATGAATTTGGTATTTTGGATGTTTTTTTTAATATAAATGCAAAAAATATAAAAAAACTTATCTCTCTCTCTCTCTCTCTCTCTCTCTCTCTCTCTCTCTCTCTATATATATATATATATATATATATATATAGAGTAGACGCTTCCGAGATGCTTCGCTTCCTAGATTTTTGGAAAATGACGCTTCTGCGTCCTAACTTCCAAAAAACGTCCCTGTTTCGTCCCCGCTTTGTGCAACATTGGGACTCCATCTTCTCAACCCAAGCCCTAGCTGTGCACTTGGCAGTGCCATCGAAAGTAGGGAAATACATCCTCCCCATGGTCCTATGTAGCTCGTAGTTCTGGGTCCCCTGTCCTCCATGACCCTTGTTCTTCTCACTCTGCTTGAGCTTGCAGTAATCTCTAAAGGAGAGGGCTTTCTTAAAGTCTTCATCCATAGACTGCCATTCTCTGAAATAGTCTCCCATCTGAGGGGGGTCTTCCCCCCTTGCAGGTTTGATTTGTGCCACTAGCACAAAAGAAGGCAGTGTAGCACGAGTTGGCACATTGGTTGATGGGTGTTACGTCGCTGGTGAGGGATGATCGAATGGTTGAGAGGCCCCAAAAGTTTCCCCAAACAGAAACCCTCTAGGAGTGGTCCTCTCTCTGTTCTGTGACTTGATCTCTTCCAGCATGTCTTTTTGACCCTTGGCTAAGTCATTCAAGGCCCTCAGGAGATTATCGAAAGCCATCTCTTCCCTGCTCTTGGCTTCCACCATGTCCTACTCCTCTACCACTGCTTTCCCTTTGTCCTCCATGTCTAGAGTAATCTCCAGTTGTCTTTCTCTGCTCCGGTACCTCTGCCTTCGGTAGATGATGTTCTGCTGGTCCCCTTCTCTCATATGAGACAATCCCCACGACTGAGCCAAGAACTAGGCTTAGATACCACTGTAATGGTCCTAAATAGCAATACAAGTGATAAAATGCAAATAATCTGTGTAGCAATTTATAGAATCGAAATACACATTAAACATCCATAGAAAAGCTACAAATATGGAATTGCTGAGCCATTTTATTACTTTTTTGAAGGCTAAATACAATGGATAACAAGATGGCGTACCTGGGCTTGTCTAAGCATGACCAAACCCAGGTGGGAAAATGGCTGAACTGAAGGTTGCCCCACTACTGCACCAATTTGCACTGCACTGCCCCATAAACTGTCTTTCTACTGAAGTTCGAATGGCTGGAAGGTGCACTTTTGCTGCCCAAGAAAATTATGTGCTTTTAACTCGGACTCCTTGGCATAAACCTAGAAAAATGCACGAAGGATTTTGGCTGGTTTAGACTTCTGAAATTCGACCCCCTTGGAGCCCAACTTCAACTACAACTGCAAAACTCGGCCTGCTGGACATTGCCTGTAAATCCTCCCGGAAATGGTCCCAAAGTGTTTGCCTGACCTCTGCTATCAAATCCCTGACTTCCCGGATGGGCTTCCGGCCTATAGCTCCTGCTCCCAAGATCCACGAAAACTATTGGAAGTGGCCTCTGCACTGTCTCCTAGCCTAGTAGTTCGAACTGCTGGAATCCTGGCTATGAAACTCAGCAAGAATGTTGGCCTAATGTTGCTCTCTAAGCCCTCTAATTGTCTCGGCAAACTCCTGATTTCTGATGGCTTCTAACTCTCTATGTGTATTCTCTAGCTGCCTAGAAATACGCACTCCCTACTCTGCATTGAATGATGGTGCTGTCTGACAACCCTGGAACTCCTGAAAACTCGTGGAACTGTCTCTCTAGGGCGGGCACAAATGGTCCCCCAAAGTAAAGGTTGAATCTCCTGCTTGAGAGATTCGTGGTTAAACAGTCAGTTGACTCAACTAAACAGTAGAGTTTTGTTTAAAAGATGTAAGAATGAAACCCAAAATGAGAGTTGCTCTCTCCTTATGACTCCTTGTGCCTCCTTTGCCTCGTGTGGGCCCCTCCATCCAAGCTATTCAAATGGGCCAATTCGAATTCCCATGTGGGTGGCCCCCACATTCCACTAGCAACCAAATTAACTCGAATTGTCTCCTAAGCCCCTAGGTAAAAAATGATTGATTCTCTTCCTTAACAAAAATTGTGCAAATTTGTGTAGCAACACCCTATTATAAATGTGTTTGAGAAGGGACATAACAACAAGGTCCTCAATGAGAAAATCAAGTGTAGATACTCACTTGATGTGTTGAGTGAAGAAATTATGTGCTTGGAAGAAGGGATGCCACTGTTAGGGGCAATCACTACCACATTACAGTGTCACATGGCTATGTTTCTCCTAGCCATTGAAGACCCTTCCCATCAAGAAAGTCTTTGGGTACTAGTTGGCCTTCCCATAAAAAAGGAAGGACAACTAGTCCCCAAAGGCTTTTAGTTATTAAAAAAAAACTTATATATCCCCTCTTTGCTCTTGAAAAAAATACAAAATAAAAAAATAAACTTCTTAAAGCTTTGTTGTTTATGTTTTCTTTCATTGCTACTTTTGTTAAAATTGTGTTTCTTTTAATAAATGATTTTTTTATAATTTTAAAATAGATAAGTAAAATATTTATTTTTAATAGCAATAATAATCATCATCAAATTTTAAGGTCACAACCAAGTCGGACACCAAATTGGTGTATGAGACCTCCTGTTTATGGGACAAGAGACACACCTCCATGAAGCAATTTGACTGCTAAAGTCTACGGAGGTGCACATACTCTACCCTACTTTGGATTTGAAGCTGTAATCTCTTAGGAGGAAACACATATTCTTAACCATTAAACCCACTCAATTAAAAGACAATAAATAAAAAGACAACAACAATAGTAATAATCAAGGGGAGAGACACAAAATCCCATGCTAAAAATGCAAGTGCAAACTTTCACAGAAATAGAACCCTGAAAATTAAGTTCTCAACTATGTTTGATAATGTATTATGATCTAAACTTTAATTTGAAATTGCTTATTTTTTTTTCTACATAAGATTAATCTATTGATATAATACAAAATGTAGTTACAGAGTTTCCTGGCCGTAAAGGGACCTGGCCTTAATCAGCATGCAGCCATGAACATTGTCTGAGACTGCCCCAACAAAGGGGAAACCAGTCTGAAAGAGAAAAAGAAGTCCAAAAAGACAACATATTTAACCACAGTTTTCTGAAGAGACTACCCTATCAAAAAACAACATTACAAAACCACCCAGAAAGCAACAGTTTGTCCGGATTGGACCGCCAACCCTCAGAAAACTCTGAGGCCACATACGACAAGACAAAACTAAACCAAGAACTAAGAGGAGTGCCACCTGGCAAACGTGACATGTGCGACAAATTCCTCCGTCGTAGGTTCCTCCACAATTGGACAAGCCCAGTCATTCGGGCTGTCCGTCTCATCACGTTTCGCCTCCTGATGACCTCCCTCCCTACTGCCGGCTTCCACCTGTGGGCCCGACATGTCCTCCATGCGGCTTTCCATGGCCTGCGTGTCACTTTGAAGGCCCAAGTCAACATGCGAGCTGCCAGCAATGGCCTTCCCATACCATCTGTTCTGACCACCATTACCACCTTGTTCTTTGTCGTTGTCTCTGTTCCGGCTTGGACCAGTTCTGTGCATCTCCTCCATGGAAATTGTCATGGGGATGTGTTTCTCAGTCTCTTCTGTGATGGAGATGGAGACGGTGGCAACAATGATTAGGCAGTTCAGAGAGCTGCAGAACCGGAACTGCGTCGTGTGAGGGACCTGGTGCAGAGGTAGAGGAAAGGGTGCAATGCGAATAGCCGCCTCTTCGCGATTAGAGCAGTGGAGGCCTGCTCTGCCTCGCCCACTTCTGGTATTCGGATAATGGGGATTTTCAGCAGAGGAAGCCAGGGAAACCAAATTACGTCGATGCAGAGCCTGGGAGCGAGAGTTGCCTCCTTGCGTGCCACTACGTCTGCTACGCATGCGGTGGCGAACCATGGTGGAAATAGGAGCAGAGAAAGAGTTAGGGGAAGCAGAAGGAGAATAGACAGAGGAATTTTGCGTAGAGGTAACAGAATGCTGGAGTACAGGAGCCGAGTTACAAAGAATTGTTTGGGAATGGTGTTAACCATTGCCCAAGTTAAGGCAGTACACAATCCAGCAGCGATGCCCCATGCTAGTTCTCTCAGTTGGCTCTTTCGCCTGTGGAGGGCAAGCACAGTGAAACAAGGGCAGAATGATTGGAATGTTTTCTGGCGCCATGGTTAAACAAGGAATGGCTCTGCCTCGACTATAGCAGGCATTTAATGCCGCCTATTAACATCTACCGGTCAACTACTCATGCAGTACACCCCTTTTTTCTTTGCAAAAAGGGGCAGCACCTGATCAGCGTGTCCGTGCCATCCTGCAGTCATCAACAGCTTGATCAATCTAATTGTAAACCCAGTCTGCATGTATTAATTGTAAATAATCTTAGCAGATATGAGTCGTGTATGTGAATTGCCTAGGTGGACCTAACTTTCTAGTGGTAATCTATGTCCTGGAAGGTTTTTCGTCTCACCGATCCACAGATCGGCAGAGTTTTCCTTCAAACCTGACCCCAAAGCCGGGATAGATTTTGTCATTGGAATTTTAGGAAATCCTAGTGTGTTGATCTGCTAGATTATAGTTGTGTCGCAGAACTGGGTGATTTGTGAGGGTCTAGTTTAAAGGGGTTTTTCTCCTCTAAGATGTGAATTGTAAAAGTCATGATGTAATGTGTCCTGAGGGTCGAAAAATTTTAAACCCTCATGAGTCCTAAGTCTAGGTCCTAGGTGATGTTTCCGAAGGCTTAGTTCGATGATCCATTTTTAAAATGAATTAAGAAATGAATAAAAATAAATAAAATAATTAAAACAAATAAAGATTAAAATGAAATAAAAATAAAATAAATAAAATAATAAAAATAAAAAAAATATAAAAAAAACCCTAACTAATAAAATAATAATTTTTTAAGTGAATAAATCGACGGATGAGATCAAGAGATGTCTTGATCCTCATCAACGGTCGAGATCATTTCAACATGGATCACTCGAACTAGCCGTTGGAGTCATTTCTTTTAAAGTAAGGTGCTAGGGGTCAGTTCAGATCAATGGGATCTGTGAGTCTAAGACTGAAGAAGCTCTCTTGTAAATCGGTTTCTGGTTAATAAAAGAAGACTTTGGGGTCCATATCTTGCTGGTGTTACTCTCTTGAAATGCTATGAGATTGTTTAATTTCTGCATATGTTATTTTCAGCCGTTAATAATAGCTTTCTGTAGAGTATTGTGAGCACAGGTATCTTGTTTCACTTGCTAAGGTTTGGGTGTTGTTAGGGTTTCTGAATTAATGGCAGGTATCTCCATTACTTCCTGAGATCTAGCAGCATTTTTGCCCTCTTTACTGATGGTTGTTTTGAGGTGTGCAGAAAACATTTTCTGAAGGAATTTTGTGGGCGTTCGGGGAAGTTCTCGGTTGAACCAGCCAACTCCCGCAAGCATTTTTTGCTGAGCCCAGTTGGATTTGATCCTGGGTCTATCATTCGGTTTATCTTTCCAATTTGCATGAGATTTTCTGAAGTTCTTCACAGTGAAAATCTGAAATCATTACTTCTTTAAATATTTTCTGTGCTTATTGATGAATCTGGCTGTTAAGGGGCCAAATCTGTAAATTAAATTAGCTGATCTAGGGTTTTAATTTTTGTTTTATGCACATCATTTTTGGGTGATTTTCTGTTCCAGGTTGCAGGATTTCTGAGGATTTTCAAAGTTTATCTGCACTATTCTGCTGTACAAGGGTTTCAAATATTCAATTTTTTTTTTAGATCTGGGGTTTCATTATCTGCAGGAAGTTAATTTTTTTTATTTTGTCCTCCCCATCGATTTCCAAAACAACCTGTACGCCGCAAGGGGATCACTGCACTTTTTCATTTTTCTGTCTCCATCCAACTTCACACAACAAACCTGGCCGTCCCTTACCTACAGCATTGCAGCTGCCATTCCCACGAATTTCTTTCCCTGGCATACTATCCCTAGAGCGTGCGAAAACTGCAGTGTTCCACTAAGAAAAACCCCAGTCTCCATCTGCAAAACAAAAGGGAAAACGTGGCCCCTTGCTGCCGTCGAATTTTTTCTCCAAAACCCTGCAAACCCCTTGCGTATTTACCTCCAGACCTGCGTGCTAAGCCCTCGTCCAACTTGCATTCACACATTTTTGCCATAAAAAAAAAAGCTTCTGTCAACAAACATCGTGGGTCTGATCAACGCAAAGATTATCGTGGTTCTACATGGTTGTCGGAAGCTGCAAAATTGTAAATGATATCCATCCGTCATCGATCGATCTGCAAGCACACTGTAAGAAATCATATCTTGTCTTACGGGCCAGTTAATGCGTGAAACGTTATGTGTAAGTTATTTTTTACCTGAAGAAATCGTTTTGGGCTCCAGCGTAAATACGATTTTGGTGTTTGCGGTAAGGTAATTTCATTTTTGATTTTGTTTTATTTTATGAACGGGAATTAACGTAAGTTTTCTTTCTTTGATTTAAGTTTATAAAGAATTCAAAATAAAAAAAAAACAAAAAAATTTCGATTTTGTTTTGATGTACATGTATTCTTTTTGGGGCATTAGGCTTAGCCTAATTCGCATAACCTTTAGGTTGTTTTAAAATTAGATTAAAGTTTAGTGGTTAGTTCTTTTTTTGTTCTTTTTAGAATTTAGTTTTATTTTTATTTTTTGTTTAAATCTGATAAAAAAATATAAAAAAAGATATAAAGAGTTCTTTTTATTAGATTTTAGATTTAGATTTAAAATTTTCTTTTAGGTTTTTTTGGTTAGATTTAAATTAGATTTGCTTCTTTTATTTTATTTTATTTTATTTTATTTTATTTTTTTAATTAAATAAAAAAAAAAAAATCATAAAAAATTCTTTTTTAAACCTTAGTCTTTTAAAATTTTCTTTTAGTTTAGATTTTTCGCCTTAAAATTTTTTGTCGAGAAAAGCCATAAAAAAATTCATCGTGGAAAATTATTTTTGCCAGATTCAGTTGTTTTCAATTATTATCTTTCATGCTGAGATCTAAAATTTTCAAGTCGAGACACGAAATTAATATCTGGTTAATAATTTACGATTCTCGTGGTGGTTTTAAGCATTTATCTTTTTGAAGTTTTCAGTTGCTGGATATCGTTTTGGTCATGTGATTTAGCTGATGACAAATGATTGCTGGTCACGGTTTATTTTTCTATATCATTTAACAAGTAATCATTTTAATAACAATCTCTCAAGGCACTGGTCTGCTACCTAATCAAATCATTTTACTGCTTATTTTAATCGTGTCTCGTGTCTCCCAACCAACTGTTTGGCAGTTGGTCTTCATTATCTCATAAGGTCTACCCCCCTTAGCCGCGGGAGACAGGCTTAAACGGAGGGATCGAGGATCAGAGTGACAGCCCCCGGTCTGAGCGTTGTCGTGTCAATCTGCGCGACAACATTTTTTTGAGCCGTTGCCGGGGATAGAGTTTTTCTGTCCCTGGGGTTTCATCGACATTCATCTTCTCATTTTCTCATCTCTCATTTGAGCTGGCAGATTCAATTTTTGGCATCTTTTCATCACATATCAGCAGCATCTCTTCGGTTTTGTTTCTTGTTTGGGTGGCGACTCCATTTTCTCATTTTTCCCAGACAAGAAGCCTTCCTCATATCTGCTTGCTGGTACCCTTTTAGATCTTAGAATCAGATTTATTGTTCAAGTGGCGACTCCACTTCTTTCATTTTTTGATTTTCTTGAGCAGAAATCTCTTTCTATCATCCATTTGATCCCTTATTGTTCATCATGGATTATTCATTTAAACCATGTCATTTTACTGATAATCTCCATGATCTTCCGAAAGAGGCCATTGGTAAATTATTTAAGTTCTCGGGTGGTGATTCGGTCACTGTTAGACAGCATTTAAACAGGTTTACTTGTGTAATGATCTTATATTGTAGATTTCCTCAATATAATCATGAAGATTTCAAGATGCGTCTATTTGTCCATTCTTTAGAGGGTGATGCCTTGAATTGGTTTAATAATTTTCCTAATGATTTTTTCACTTCTTTACAAGACATTCTCAATGCTTTTAAAGATAGATATGATAGTCCAAACAGCTTGCCTTCTACCTCTAAAATTGTGCAAAAGGAAGAAAGTAATCATATTAAAGGCCCAGTTGTTGAAGACAATTCTTCATGTCCGAATGTGTCATCCACCGGAAATATTGTAGATCAAGTTCATGATAGGGAAATTGACTCTATGACGTTCAATCATAACAATCAGTTGGCTGACATGCAAGCGAATCATAAAGAAGAAATAAAATTCATGCAACATTGCTTGATGGACATAAAGGAAAAGAATGATAAAGTAATAAAACACATGCAAGAACAACATGCCATACAAATCAGTGCTATAAGGGATGAATGCTCTAGCCAGATGGATGCCATTAGAATACAAGTTCAAAAGATTCAACAATGGTCAGATGATAAGAGAAACTAGGAGCCTTCTCATTGGCCGCAACAAGTTCCATCTTATTATGAGGAGGTCATTAGGTGGTTAATTGAAAGTGATCTAGATAAGCTTAAAAACGATAAAAATCAGATGCAAGACACAAAAAGACTTAGCATGCATATCTTACACACTTCATCTGATAGTTTCGAAACAAAAAGTTCCAGGTCATCAGTAATTCGACCTGCCAGAAAGAAAAAGCGCAAGAGAAAGAAAATAAGAAGAAGATTTGACACATCAGACGGCCGCGAGCACCTTGATTTTTGGATAGGAAAGAGTCCTGCCATATGTAAAATTGGACATGGTACATCCGACAAGCAGCCGACAGATTTGCCTGAAAGCAGGCAAATGCTCAGTATGCACTATATTGAGCACATCTGATGCCGTAGGGCATCCTTTGTATCGTATTTCTAACCCTATTCCTTGTTTTTTTCCGCATTTTTGTTTTTGCTTTAGATAGTCAATAAATGAAGAGCTTTTATCTTTCCTGTGCTTAATGTATATAATGATTTTTTGGATGGACGCTACTTATTTTTGTGTTGTATGGATGCAGATTCTGGATTCTCACATTCCTGCAAGCAGCAGCGTGTCCCCAAGTAGAGCCAGATGTTGACCTCTACCGGTCAACTACCCATGCAGTACACCCCCCTTTTTTTCTTTGCAAAAAGGGGCAGCACCTGATTAGCGTGTCCGTGCCATCCTGCAGTCATCAGCAGCTTGATCAATCTAATTGTAAACCCAGTCTGCATGTATTAATTGTAAATAATCTTAACAGATATGAGTCGTGTATGTGAATTGCCTAGGTGGACCTAACTTTCTAGTGGTAATCTACGTCCCGGAAGGTTTTTCGTCTCACCGATCCACGATCGCAGAGTTTTCCTTCAAACCCTGACCCCAAAGCCGGGATAGATTTTGTCATTGGAATTTTAGGAGAATCCTAGTGTGTTGATCTGCTAGATTATAGTTGTGTCGCAGAACTGGGTGATTTGTGAGGGTCTATGTTAAAGGGGTTTTTTCTCCCTTAAGATGTAAATTGTAAAAATTCATGATGTAATGCGTCCTGAGGTCGAAAAATGTTTTAAATCCCCTCTGGTCTAATCCTAGGTCTAGGTGATGTTTACGAAGCTTAGTTCGATGATCCATTTTAAATAAAGAAAAAAGAAATGATAAAAAATAATAAAGAATAAAATAAATAAGATGTAAAAATGAAAAAATAAAAAAATAATAAAAATAAAAATAAAAAAAAAAAATATAAAACAGAAACCCTAACTAATAAAATAATAATTTTTTAAGTGAATAAATCGACGGATGAGATCAAGAGATGTCTTGATCCTCATCAATGGTCGAGATTATTTCAACATGGATCACTCGAACTAGCTGTTGGAGTCATTTCCTTTAAAGTAGGGTGCTAGGGGTCAGTTCAGATCAATGGGATATGTGAGTCTAAGACTGAAGAAGCTCTCTTGTAAATCGGTTTCTGGTTAATAAAAGAAGACTTTAGGGTCCATATCTTGCTAGTGTTACTCTCTTGAAATGCTGTGAGATTGTTTAATTTTCTGCATATGTTATTTTCAGCCATTAATAATAGCTTTTTGTAGAGTATTGTGAGCACAGGTATCTTGTTTCACTTGCTAGGGTTTGGGTGCTGTTAGGGTTTCTGAAGTAATGGAAGGTATCTCCATTACTTCATGAGATCTAGCAGCATTTTTGCCCTCTTTACTGATGGTTGTTTTGAGGTGTGCAGAAAACATTTTCTGAAGGAATTTTGTGGGCATTCGGGGAAGTTCTCGGTTGAACCAGCCAACTCCCGCAAGCATTTTTTGCTGAGCCCAATAGGATTTGATCTTGGGTCTATCATTCGGTTTATCTTTCCAATTTGCATGAGAGATTTTCTGACATTCTTCACAGTGAAAATCTGAAATCATTATTTCTTTAAATATTTTCTGTGCTTATTGATGAATCTGGCTGTTAAGGGGCCAAATCTGTAAATTAAATTAGTTGATCTAGGGTTTTAATTTTTGTTTTATGCACATCATTTTTGGGTGATTTTCTGTCCCAGGTTGCAGGATTTCTGAGGATTTTCAAGGTTTATCTGCACTATTCTGCTGTACAAGGGTTTCAAATATCAATTTTTTTTTAGATCTGGGGTTTCATCATCTGCAGGAAGTTAATTTTTTTTATTTTGTGCTCCCCATCGATTTCCAAAACAACCTGTACGCTGCAAGGGGATCACTGCACTTCTTCATTTTTCTCTCTCCATCCAACTTAACGCAGCAAACCTGGCCATCCCTCACCTACAGCATTGCAGCTGCCATTCCCACGAATTTCTTTCCCTGGCATACTATCCCTAGAGCGTGCGAAAACTGCAGCGTTCCACTAAGAAAAACCCCAGTCTCCATCTGTAAAACAAAAGGGAAAACGTGGCCCCTTGCTGCCGTCGAATTTTTTCTCCAAAACCCTGCAAACCCCTTGCGTATTTACCTCCAGACCTGCGTGCTAAGCCCTCGTCCAACCTGCATTCACACATTTTTGCCATAAAAAAAAGCTTCTGTCGACAAACATCGTGGGTCTAATCAACGCAAAGATTATCGTGGTTCTACATGGTTGTCGGAAGCTGCAAAACTGTAAATGATATCCATCCGTCGTCGATCGATTTGCAAGCACACTATAAGGAATCGTATCTTGTCTTACGGGCCAGTTAATGCGTGAAACGTTATGTGTAAGTTATTTTTTACCTGAAGAAATCGTTTTGGGCTCCAGCGTAAATACGATTTTGGTGTTTGCGGTAAGGTAATTTCATTTTTGATTTTGTTTTATTTTATGAACAGGAATTAACGTAAGTTTTCTTTCTTTGATTTAAGTTTATAAAGAATTCAAAATAAAAAAAAAGAAAACAAAAAATTTTCGATTTTGTTTTGATGTACATGTATTCTTTTTGGGGCATTAGGCTTAGCCTAATTCGCATAACCTTTAGGTTGTTTTAAAATTAGATTAAAGTTTAGTGGTTAGTTCTTTTTTTGTTCTTTTTAGAATTTAGTTTTATTTTTTTATTTTATTTTTTAAATCTTGATAAAAAAATATAAAAAATATAAAGCAGTTCTTTTTATTAGATTTTAGATTTAGATTTAAAATTATCTTTTAGGTTTTTTTGGTAGATTTAATAGAATTAGATCGCTTTTTTTTTTTTTTTAAATTAAAAAAAAAAATCATAAAAATTTCTTTTTTAAACCTTAGTCTTTTAAATTTTTCTTTTAGTTTAGATTTTTCTCCTTAAAATTTTTTGTCGAGAAAAGCCATAAAAAAATTCATCGTGGAAAATTATTTTTGCCATATTCAGTTGTTTTCAATTATTATCTTTCATGCTGAGATCTAAAATTTTCAAGTCGAGACATGAAATTGATATCTGGTTAATAATTTATGATTTTCGTGGTGGTTTTAAGCATTTATCTTTTTGAAGTTTTCAGTTGCTGGATATCGTTTTGGTCATGTGATTTAGCTGATGACAAATGATTGCTGGTCACGGTTTATTTTTCTATATCATTTAACAAGTAATCATTTTAATAACAATCTCTCAAGGCACTGGTCTGCTAACTAATCAAATCATTTTACTGCTTATTTTAATCGTGTCTCGTTTCTCCCAACCAACTGTTTGGCAGTTGGTCTTCATTATCTCATAGGGTCTACCCCCCTTAGCCGCGGGAGACAGGCTTAAACGGAGGGATCGGGGATCAGAGTGACAGCCCCCGGTCTGAGCGTTGTCGTGTCAATCTGCGCGACAACACCGCCCACGAGGTGCCCTGAGTATAACTTACTCTGGTCTTGGGATGGTTGCAGAGGGCCATGTGGCCACCCCGTCCGCTGTCGCCCCATCTCATCACCGTAAACACATTAATGAACACCTGCATCTGGGGGAAATTGCTTAATTTTGACATTACAATGTTTGAAATTTTAGTTTCAATCAAGCTTTTGTCTTTTGCAAAGAAACACAAAAAATTATTAACTCCATAACTTTTAATGGAAAAACAAAAGTCATTTTTGGTGAGTGCAGTTAATTTTCTTATGTTGTTTTATGCAATGTCTAATTTTCACGTACATCAAAAACTGCACATCAAAATTGTAGGTCCATTTCAGAAAATAGCCTACAACATGGAGATGTTAATGATTTTTCACATGCCATGTCGTGTTTTCGTGCAGATTCCAAGGAGAAACTAGGGATAATATGACGATTCTCTTAAGGTTGTTAATTTGTCAACGTTGTCTATTTCACAATAGTGCTTGAAGATATTTTAAGATGCATTCAGTTGAAGAATAAGGATGGGCTAGTAAAATCAATGTAGTGGACAGTGACAGAATTCATCAAGAACAATATAATAATTAATTAAGAAACCCTTATTTTCTTACAATCTAAGTTTAAGATGAAACTTTGAGACAAATGAGCACATAATGAATAACATCTATACCTCTTCAAATAGAGACAATGGTCCCCAGTGATCATCAATGCCAAAAAGAAAAGCCATTCGGTTTTCTTGTTCTTTGATGAATGCCCAGTCTAGATTTTCCTGCAGCTGTTCTCCCAGCAAATGAAATCATAAACATTTCAGTTAAAGTTCTTCCGCTGTTCAATGAATTTGGAAAAAGTTCAGAAGGGAAATTTCACTTCAACATGTACTTCGGTGAAAAATAAAAGAACATTATACATCAATGGGTTAGGCACTATGAACAAGGAAGTATTGTAAAGCAAATTAGAACACTGAAGTGCATAATCTTAATGAAAAATAATTCAATTGAAAGAAATCCATTACTTAGCAAACTAATGGCTTTCAATTTCCATTGAATGTATATAACCTATTCAAAAAATGATTAATTAAAAGCATCTTAGAGGTTAAATAAGTGCTATGAAAATCGTGAAAAAAACTGGGCAGTGGTGATTTTTACCCTTGGTTGTTTTTATCTTCAATAATAATCAGTGATCTTTTAACAGCCAAAAAAAGCATGATAATATTGTAAAAATCATGATGTGATCCAAAAAATCACCATGCCAGAGATGGGTAATTTAAATAGTTTTTTACTTATTCTGCAGATAGAAAGAAGGATTTGGAGAGCAAAGCGTTGAAAATTGGCAGCTATGGGATGAATTCATTGAATAAAGTTTCATTTCTGACCTTGCTAAAGTGACTTTCTAAAATAAAAAGTCATGTCTATATACTAATAGAGAGCATTGGGAAGGATAAATTAATGCATATGTTACTCTCCTCAATTAATGCATTAATTCCACCATGCATTGGGAAGGATGAATTAATGCATATGTTACTCTCTATGTTTATTTTATGTCTATCTATATAACAGTTGGTCTTATCAATCCACTGCCTTGTTTATGTGGTATGGGGCTAAGAGAAGAGAAAATTCAGCAAGGTGAATATGCAAATCTTGTTGATCTCAAATAACACATTAATTCCAACTTGAAAATGGTAAAAGCAAGCAGAAGATTGAATTTCCACAAATATTAAAGCATTATTCCACCATAAAAGTTCTTTTCCATTATTTGGAATGAAGATGTGGCTGCAACGTCCAATCAGCAACGAAGAAGCATCCTCTTATACGTTTGACAGAACTAATCTAAACGTGTATCAGATGAGATAAGATAGAATTAGACTGAACTCCAAAAATACCACTCATATTTGCATGAACCAGTCAACTATATGTTGATTTTCTTCGTGCAATTAGGGTTAGCACAATATTTATGAAGTTCTGATAATTACTTTTGATATAGATTTTCTTTTCGTTTATTCCAATATATCATTCAACAATTATACTTCAGAAATTCCACCATAACGAACAGTAGAATAGTAGAGATAACAACACACAAGAGAAGACAATACTTGCCCTGGGAAAACCCACTATGGGGAAAAACCCAACAACCTTTTCAATAGAGAAATTCTTCTTGTTAAATAAGAAATACACCTAGACCTATGGTCGAACCTAATATTTGTTAAAAAAAAGCTATGATTGCAATAACTAGAAAATATTCTTCTAATTGAAGCAATTTATCTGTCTTCAGTTAATTATTTTAACGACAAATAACAAATAGCTCACTATTGCGATCTTCACAATAAAATAAATATGTTGTGGAAAATTAAATTGGAATTGAGAAATTCGTGCACACAATTAACACAGTTATTTGGGACAAATGTCCTCGAAAAAACCACCGAAGGGAAAACCAGAGTAGCAGATGAGGGTTTATATTATTATCATGCAATAGTAAAAATATGAGTACAATAATACGGATACCTCATTGGCAACCCTTCGACAAATAATCTCGCAAAACAATTTGCAGAAATTATCTCCGTTCTACAACAATTTGGTTGCCCTTTGGCTTGCTCGAACTCTCTCAATGGCAACTCGCTTTGCCAAAAGTCACACTGCATGGCATGGGAAAATTGTATAGCCTGCTAGCTAGCTCTAGATGAGTTGTTTTGCTTCCCTTTAGCTCCAGAATGAAGTCGCTTTGCCTTCCAGACAATCTTCCAGCCTCTAGCAAATGAATTGACCTCCTTTTCGACACCTCGCACTGGATTTTGGCTTACTCGCACTGGCTATGCAGCCCTCTCTACAGAAATATTCGGCCTCAACTTTCCTGCCAAACTGTAATATTCCTAATAGAAATTTACAATGATAACCAAAGCAAACATAGTAGAAACATATACAAAAATTTAGAACACATCAAACAACTAGAAATCTCCATAAACTGCATTGTGCTAAGCCATCTTATTAATATAATTGTTGGGTACAAAGGTAAAATCAGAAAGCACGCACCTGTGCTTGCTCAAAGCAAGCTAACAATATCTAGGTGATGAAATCAACTGCTCTAACATGCAATATGGATGTCCTCAACAAACTCTGCATTGTCCCAGGGAAAATTGCATTGTTGGCTACAAATAATGGTCGCTAGGTCCTCCTCCGGTGCTCTAAAAATTCCAGGAAATTAACCTCGGCCTATCCACAATAACCCACAAAAACCCACGAAGGAATTGGCCAAATGTTGACCTTGGAATTTCGGCCCAAATTTCCCCTAGCTGCTGGCTAAATTGGGACCCCTGTTGACCCCTCAAATCCTACCAAATTATTCCTGAGGCCCTTGTCAAAAACCCAGAAAAACCCAAAAAAGGTTTGTCCTAGTTTTGATGCTCCAAAATTGACCCCAAATGCTTGGCCCACCTCCACAAGCAGAAGATGTAACCTACAACAAATATTGTGATTGTTGCTTCGCCAAAACACTAGAAAAGGCCCCAAAATACTTCCCCGGACTCCACCTCAAGTTTTAGGCCCAAACTCCCTTTAATCCTCAACTCCTAAGTGTGTCTCCTCCAAGCACTGCGCTGCTGCTAATGTCTCCTCCACACAAATTCGCACTCCCACTGCTGGAATAATTGGAGAAGGATGGAACTCCCTCCTTGGGCTAGCACTCGAAGTCCACCGAAGCAAGGGTTGAGATCTCCGCTCGGAGACACTTGTGTGCTAAATTGCACTTCCAAACTTGGCTTTTGCTCAAGCGTGCTATGTCAAAGACAATTTTCTGAATAGATGAATGAATGACCAAAATGAGTGCTTCTTTATCTATTTATAATTCGTGGCTCCTCTCCTTGTGGTCCCCATTCTCTCTCTCTCTCCTAATTCACACTCCTTTCTCTTCCCTCTCTCTTCCAAGAGTGCGAGTTCCCTCCTTGGGTCCAATTTCTCTTTCTTGTGGTCCCCACCTTCCACTAGAGATGCAATATTCTCTTTTCCTCCTAAGTCTCGATGTCGAAATTGAGTCCTCTTCCCCAAACTCATCTCTAATGCTGAAAATCAAAATTTGGGATACTACACAAACTAGAACTAGAGAGACACTGGAAATTATCAGATCTCTTTGTTGTTGCTCCCTCAATCATTGATGCTCCTCCACGGGCTTGAATTCTTTCCCTTATTGAATCACTGTGCACTGGGAAATTCGCACTGCCTGGATGCTTTCTCCCTCACTTCTATCTCTCCTCATCAAATCAATTTGCTCTTATAATCTCTCACTGGAGCTTCAATGGCCATGATTAGATCGTCATCAACGATTAAGATCATCTTAGACTCAATCCATGTGAGTCTCTAGAGCATTCTCGATCATCCTCAATTAATTCCCATTAATTAATCAATTTTCCTATTAGACTTAGGCATTTTTTAATTATTGATCAATTAATTTAATTGAGGCGTTTCACAAGCTTATCTCACGAAATCTTTTTTGGGTTTTGGAGAACTTGTATTCCTTAGCCTCTTAGACACAAATCGAGACTAGAACCCCTGTCCGATGCTACCTAAACTAACATTCCCTCTTAGTGAGGAAGGTGTTCTCTCCACCAATACTACTCTCCTGCACTTGGACAATCCTGCGCTGCAAATGTCTGACTGTCCTCCACTTCTCCAAGTTGACTAGTTTCCTTGTCACTGGAAATCACTATGAAGAGAATAATGTCCATCATGCTATTATGCAAACTATGATCTGCGCATACTATCCCTCTCAATCTTGCTTTCCCTGTGGGAAATCTCTCTACTCCCTTTGGGAAACTCGCATTGTCCTCCTGCACTAGACACTGGACTGTGTAGCTTTGCATTGGGAATCTTCTAGTTGGAATTGCACCTACACACTGCGATTGGAAAATTCGCATTGCTTGTGTCACTGCAACTTGTTCTTCAATTGTCTCTCTATCATCTGGCTGCAACTGGCTCTGCTATTGTCTATTTGATAGTTATTTGTTGACATTGTGTTACTGCAACTAGCTCTGCAACTGTCTATCGAGTATCTTAACTGCAACTAGCTCTGCTAACATTGAATCTTGCTACTGAATATTGTGGGCCCTTGTAGCAAAAGTGATGGTCTCGCTACAACAACTGGAACTGATATGATTAATCTCCTTGTTGCAATTGTGTTGGACCCTACCCAACTTGATATGCATAGGTATCAAGCTTCTCCTCCTCCTAGAGGTATTGTTGCTATCAACGAAACTCCTCCAATCTTGTGGTTAGTTCATCAATCTCTGCCGAGGTTGTTGTCTGCTCCTGCTGTCCCTTCTTGTCCTTCTTCCTTTGAGGACATTGGGTGAAATAATGGCCATACTCACCACACCTGAAGCACTTGATCTTTGACAAATCTTTCTTCTTTCTCTCACCTCCTTCTGAGCCTTGTCTCTGACTAGGACCTTTCTTCGCCTTTCCCTTGCTTACAAGGGCCACATTTTCCTCATCCTGCTCTTCCTTTAGTCCCCTGATGTTGCTGTTGGTAGAACCATTCGCAAGACTGAGCCTCAGCTCCTCTTGAGTGAAGTCACTCCATAGACGATCCCAACTAGGTAGCGTATCTCGCCTAGAAATAACTTGTACGAAGGTATGCCATTCTTTGGTGAAACCATTGACAATCGTTTTGACTAGCTCATTGTCTAATGGTTTTTCTCCAACGACTACAAGTTCATCTCTGACATTCTGAATCTTGATGAGGTAGGGTGTAACACCTTCTCCTTTCTGCATTCTATTGGTCCTCAGCTTCTCCTTGAGAATCACCTTCTGATTCTTTGATGGATTCTCATATAGCTTGACTACGACATCCCGCATTTCCTTTGTTGTGTTTAATGTAGCAACATGCAGAATGATATGATCCCAAAACCCGTCTAGGATCATCCTCATAGCCTTGGCCATTTCTTTCTTGTACATTTCCTATTGCTGAGCATCTGTAGGTATGGCAATAGTGTCCTCTGCATACTCCTTCAAACCATACTCATCTAATAGGAACGACATGTTGGAAATACTGAAGGGGGGGGGGGGGGGCGAATCAATATTCCTTTTCAATTGTTACTTTTACCAGTTAGATCATTTATATTTAGAACACGAAATGAACAATGAGAATAAATGCTTTTATTAATTTCTTTTTCATAATTAATCAAGTACAATGTATATAAGGCTCCAACCCTAAATGAAGACACCGATTTTCAATCTCCCAGGCTCCAACCTATTGTCAAGCACCAACTTGGACTTCTGTGAGGCTCTGACCTCTAGGGCACTGACCCTATCAAGGCACCAACCTTGCGTTTAAAGGCTCCAACCCCTAGGGCACCAACCCTTCTCTAGTACAGGCTTCGACCTGGTTTCTTCAAGAAACCGATCCTCTAGGGCTCCAACCCTTCTCTGGTACAGGCTTCGACCTGGTTTCTTCAAGACACCGATCCTCTAGGGCTCCAACCCTATCCTCCAAGGCACCAACCTTGTCTTTTCGAGGCTCCAACCCTTGTTGTACTTCGTCAAGATATGTTTAATTGTACTTCATGGCTCCCAATGTCTTCTTCACTGAGCCTTGTCAATCTTCAACAATGCCTTCACTTAGTCTCCACATCATGTCATCAATGACAACCTTGATCTTCACATGAAGGTGTCTCCACTGTTCTTCATGGTACCCAAAAAATTTCTTTAATGTCACCTCATGATGGCTAGAGCATCATGGTCTTCAATATTATCTCCATGACCCAAGTCTTCATTGTTCAATACTTCTCTTGCCCAAAAACTTCACTTCCTCACACAGGTCCAAGGCTACAACAGGTAGAGGCCTAAATGTGTACACATTCCACAGATCAAAGCTCCTCCGGTGACTACAATACTCAAGCTCCACTGAGGTCAATGATACCATTGTTTCAAGATGTCTACACAATGCTGCTCTAAGGGTTCTGTTGACCACTATGTGTCAACTTCCCATAGCAGTACACCCCCTTTTTCTTTGCAAAAGGGGTAGTGCTTGATTGACGTGTTCGCGCCATTCGACAATCATCGTCGACTTGATCATATTATATTGTAAACCCAGTCTGCATGTGTAAATTGTAATAATCTTAGCAGAGCTGGGTCATGTATGTAAATTGCCTAGGTGGACCTAATTTTCTAGTGATAATCTATGTTCCGGAAGGTTTTTTGTCTCACCGATCCATGATCGGCAGAGTTTTCCTTTAGCCTAACCCCAAAGCCAGAATGAATTTTGTCATTAGAATCTTAGGAGAATCCTAGTATGTTGATCTGCTAGCTTATAGTTGTGTCGCAGAATTGGGTGGTCTATGAGGGTCTATGTCAAATGGGTTGTCCCCCTTGAGATGTAAAATTGTAAAAGTCATGATGTAAAGTGTTTTGAGGGTTAGAAAATGTTTTAATCCCCTCATAAGTCCTAAGTCCAGTCCAGTGGATTTTCCAATGGCTATCGAGGTCCATTTAAATAAATAAATAAATGAAAGAAAAAAAAACAAATAATATTAAATTAAATAAAAATTTGAAAAATTAAAAAATATAAAAAAATAAAAAAATAGAATAAAACTTAAAAAATAATAAAATAATAATTTTGAGTAAATAAATGCAGAATTTCAATTTTTTAATGCATTAAAAATTCGACGGATGAGATTAAGAGCTATCCTGATCCTCATGGACGGTCGAGATCATTTTGACATGGATCACTCGAACTAGTCGTTGGGAATTTTCCTTTAAATAGGGTGCTAGGGGTCATTTGAGATCATTCGATCTATGAGTCTTGTGCTAAAGAAAGCTCTCTTGTATACTTTTTTCTGGTACTAATAAAGAAAGACTTTGGGGTTGAAATCTTGTTGGTGTTACTCTCCTGAAGTGCTGTGAGCTGTTTTATTTTCTGCATATTTCTATTTTTTAGCCATTAGTAATAGCTTGATGTAGAGTATTGTTGAACACAGGTATCTTGTTCACTTACTAGGGTTTGAAATGGTAATAGTATTTCTGAAATAGTGGTAGGTATCTCCATTGTATTTGGAATTTAGTATTGTTTTTTCCCTCTTTATTGATGATTGAAGTGAGCTGTGCAGGAAACCCTTATTGAGAAGATCAGTGGGCGTTTGGGGAAGTTCTCAGTCGAACCAGCAAACTCCCGCAAGCACTCTCTTGTAGAGCCCAGCCAGTTTTGATTCTGGGTTTATCATTTAGAGTTTATTTATGAGTTGCATGAGAGTTTTTCTAAAGCATTTCATAACAAATCTGAAGTTCTGAAAATATTATTGAAGGTTATTGACAAATCTGGCTATTGTAGAGTCACAAAGCTGTAAATATTGTAGCTGGTTTGTAGGGTTTTGATTATATATATATATATATATTATATATATATATATATATATCTATATATCTATATATATTCTGGGTGTTTTTCCTTTCCATTTACAGGTTGCAGGGTTTTCTGAAGATTTCCATGGGTTTGAGCAGCTTCTTGCCGTTGCATCTCAGAACAATCTCTTGCAAGGGCATTATTTTTGCAACCCAGGGTTTTATTTTTTGCAGAAAGATCTTCGAAAAATTGCTACAAGCCCCATTCTCAGCAATCTGCCAAACCACGCTTCTCTAAATCACGCAAGCCTGCAAGTGAGTAGTTAACAGCAAAATCGTTTTCTCTTCCACAAAATCATTACTGCTCATCAAACCTTCGTGTTATCTTCTATGTTTGCGTTCTCTATCCCTAAAGCGCATCTCTGCCATCCTCACGCAGTTTTTTTTTGTCCCACAACCTCAACATTCCCATCCCTGTCGTCGACCCCCCTCCTCGGCTTCTTCACTACCGCCATCTACCCGTTGTAAACCTGCTATCAATTCCCGCACAGCTCTCACGCAGTTATAAAACGCGCCTAACCTGTTGCCATAACCACGTTCTCATTCCCGCAACATCATCCTGCATCAAAAACCAACGTTTCCTTCCTTGACCGACGACTGCACCTGCACTGCGTACAAAAAGGTTTAAAAGTTTCAATACACGGGTCAGGTATTTGCCTGTTGGTATTGTTACGTGCGTGGAGAGGATAAATTTTTATATGCGTGAGTTTTTCTTTTAGGTTCAGCGTAGATACGATTTTAGTTTGAAGTTTGGGTTTCACATAACAAAAAAAAAATAAAAGCCAATGTTTAGATTTTCATTATAATTTAGTTGGGGTTAGGTTTATAAATTTTGATTTAATTCTGTGTATATTAGACTAAAGAAAATTTTAGTTAGATTTCATTTGACATGGTTTTAGATTTAGTCCTTTTTTACTTTTTATAGAATTATCTTACTTAGTTTGATTTCAAAGTTCAGAAAAAAAAAAAAAAAAAAAACCTTGTTTTTAAAGATATTAGTTTAGATTTTTGATTTAATTAGTCTAGTTAGATTTAATTTATTTAATCTTAGATAAACTATATACTATAATATATATATATATATATTTATATATATATTATTTTTTGAAAACTTTTTGCCAATTTTAGTCTTGGCTTAGGAATTTCTTATATCTTTTCTGCTGAGGCTAAAATTTCGATGTGGGAATAAATGTTTAACATGCTTTAATGTTCATCTAAAGATTAACTACATGAATGTGATCTCTGGTTAGCATTTTGCGTGGTTATTTAACGCACTTTATCTTTTGAAATTTTAATTGTTGGAGTATCATTAAGCCATTAAGCATTTTCTCGCATTTGATAAAAGTTAAACTTTGTTTGAGTTGTTTGATGGTAAACGATTGTTGATGAGTTCATATTTCTGCAGCATTTGGTAAATAATCGTTTAATCATTTCTTTCATAAGGCACTGGTCTATTAACTTAGTAAAATCAATTAAGTGCTTGTTCCCCCTCGTGTCTCCCAACCCAACTGGTCTTCAATTGGTCAACCATTTTCCCATAGGGTCTACCCCCCTTAGCCGCGGGAGACAGGCTTAAACGGAGAAATCGGGGATTAGGGTGACAGCCCCCGGTCTGAGCATTATCATGAAAATCTATGCGACAACATTTTTTGGCGCCGTTGCCAGGGATAGAGTTTTTTTTGTCCTTGGTCCTTTCATTTCGAGCTTTTCCGTGTTTCACTTCCTGTCTAGGTGGCGACTCCACTTCATATATTATCTACAAGAGTGTATACTAGAAGACATCCAAGCAGTCTGTGCAATCCTGCTCCTGATCCTGAAAGGGCCCTCAGGGTACGATTACACAAACTCTCTTCTTGTACACTTCTTGTTAACCTCGGACAAGAAGCCCTCTCTGATATCCATTTACTTTTTACTAGTCCAGTTGAGCACGACATCATGGACATATTCGCCCCGTGTAACTTTGCTAACATTCAGGGTTATCCCAATGATATTCCAAAACATGGAATGGATAAGTTGCCTATCTTTCAGGGAGATAACGCAATCAATGCTAATTCACATCTGAATTTTTTTTGGGGAAGTACGCAAGGGCCACTGATTTTAATCATGAAGATATTAAAATGACCCTTTTTATTCTGACTTTGGAGAGTGATGCTTTAGATTGGTTTACGGAAAAGCCTCAAAATTCATTTGATTCCTTACAATCGATTGTTAATGCCTTTAAGGAAAAGTATGGAGATAAGAGAGAAGACACCATGTGAAAGCTATCAGCATAATCAAAAAGAGAGAGAATGAAACTGCTGAAGAATTTAATAAAAGGTTTAATGATATTATTAAAGAATTACCTCAAGACTATAAACCTACCGACAAATCTCTTCGAGATTTTTACATTGATGCCTTTAGTCCTGAGCCATCTTATGAATTGCGGCATGCTAGACTTAATGATTATAGGGATTGCCAAGCCTTAGCTATAGAGCTTGAAAAGGACAAGGCAACTTCTGGGAAGTCTGAGATCCCAAGTTTTGATAGGGCTGCTACGAAACTAAAAGAACCTAAAGGAAAAGCAGTTCAAGAGCCTGAAAGCGAACTTGTTCTCAAATTACTCCAAAAGATTGAAACCATGGAAATTAGTCATAACAAGGAGATAGCCACTTTGCAGAATAGGTTGATCCAAATGGAAAGAACACAATCGCAAAACTTCCAACCTCGAAATAATAATAACAGAAATAACAATTGGAAAAAGAAGGGTTAGTCTAGTGAGCAGAGACCTCCTAATCCGATAACTAATTTGGCTGATAATGCTCCTCCTTATTGTCGGGTTTGTGATGCTCTTCATGAAGAGGCCACTTGCCCTATTGTTAGAAGAATCTTAGATAATGGAATGTTTGGGACAGGTGATCAAATAAATGTAGTAGGTAACAAGTTTCCTTTGTCTATGGATGATTGGATAGAGGTCAAGGAAAGTAGTCGTGATGTTATGAATCCTTCATCATCTTTTAGTATAAATAACCTTGAAAATGGAAATGACATTTTGGCTAGGTTATATGGTGAAAATCCCTCTCCTGAACAAATCATGGAAATTGCTAGAGATAAAGGTTTGACTCATTAGAGAAGGGATAAAGATTAGAGCGGGAATCAAATTCCCCCTCGAACTTTTAACCCTAGTTTAAACTCTGGATTAGATGTCGATTTCGGAAGTTGGTTCAACAATGTGAAAATCTGGGTTCCTGTCTTCGAGATTGCTAAAATCCCTTTCCAAAGAGATAAGTTACTAAAAACTATTCAAGGTCCTCAAGTAAATATTTCCCAACAGAAGAATCAGGAAGTTGACTATCATGATGCTCCCATATATTTGCAAAGCTTAGATGCTGATAACAAAGATCACCAACCTTTCTTTATCACCTTGTTAGTTAATGGATACAAATTGAATAATTGCATGTTGGATTCTGGTGCATCAACTTGTGTAATGACTAAAAGGGTCATGGAAACTTAACTTAAGAGTCTCTAGACCCTACTATAACATATGTGCCATGGATTCTAAGAAAATTGAAGTGCATGGTTTGATCAAAGATTTGCAAGTTCATTTATCAGTTTACCCAGACATCATGATTGTTATGGATATTGTTGTTGTGGATGTGCCTGATGCCTGGGGTATGCTTTTATCCGGAAAGTGGGCCTCTGATTTAGGAGGAAGTATTCAAATGAATTGGTCATATGCTATGATTCCTTCTCCTAGGGGTGATGGTTTTGTAAGACTAAATAAAGAGCTCGAAAGAAAATTTCATGTCGAAGATCCTATGAGGCCTCACAACGAGATAATCAAAGAGCAATCTGACATTGGGAACTATGCCATCATGTCTAATTTCATAATTCCTCCCGATGATAAGATTAAGGATCTCAATGATAGAGTTTGGTACATGTACTTCGATGGTGCATCGTCTAGGCATGGTAACGGTGCTGGAATAGTGCTTAAATCTCCCCTTGATCACATTTTCAAGTTTCCCTATCGATTAGAATTTGAAGCAACCAACAATGTTGTTGAATATGAGGCTATATTGTTAGGTCTTGAATTGGCAAAATCTTTGAAGATTAAGTTCTTTAGCATTAAGGGGGATTTTGATTTAATTATCATGCAGCTTAAAAATAAATTCACATGTAAAAATCAAAGATTAAGAAATTATCGGAATGCTGTGTGGGATACTATGGAGCACTTTGATGCCCTTGACCTCAAAGCTATCGCAAGAGAGCAAAATAGTTTGGCAGATGAACTTGTCGTAGCTGCTACTACTTTCCAGTTATCTGATGAGCTAATTAAGGATAAGATCAAAATGGAAGTAATATTTAGAGCATCTGTTCCAGATAACTCGGAGCATTGGCAGGTCTTCAATGATGAAAAGCAAGTCATTCGTTTTCTTAATAGTTTGGATGAGTTTGAGGATTTCCGGATAGATTCTGAGGAGGATGGATCTTTAAATCATGAGCATATCATAAATCCTAATCCTAGGAATGTGGTTGCCTTAGAGCAACATTTTGATCGGCATGATGCCACGAAATCGAGAGAAGAAAATAAGACAGACCTAGGCGAATATCTCGAGATAAACATTGGTACTTCTGAAAACCCAAAGATTGTTAAAATTGGTAGAGGTACTAATGTGGAGGAAAGAAAAAAGTTAACTAATTTACTTCGCGAATATCGAGATGTTTTAGCTTTTTCTTATGATGAATTAAAGGGCTATAGGGAAGATGTCATGGAACATACTATCCCCTTAAAAGATGAAAATGCTAAACCCTTTCGCCAGAAACTTAGGCAAATTAATCCTAAATTAGCCCCTTTGGTTCAGAAAGAGCTTGCAAAAATGCTTGCAGCAGGAATTATCGCTCAAACCAGGCATTTGACATGGTGTTCAAATATGGTGATTGTTAGGAAAAAGAATGGTACAATAAGGCTTTGTGTCGATTTTCAAAACCTTAATCTAGCATGCAAGAAAGATAATTACCCTTTGCCAAACATGGAAACTTTGTTGCAAAGAGTAACCGGTTCCGGAATGATGTCGCTGCTAGATGGTTTTTCTGGGTACAATCAGGTATGGGTTAAAAAGGAAGATCGTCATAAAACCACATTCACCACGCCATGGGGTACCTTTGAATACATAAGAATGTTGTTTGGGTTAATCGGGAAATTTATTGAGATTTATCAAGATGATACTACTGTATTTTCTAAAGATGGTATCAGTCATGTAAATCATCTTAGGCAGGTTTTCGATAGATGTAGAGAATACGGGATTTCTTTGAATCCAGCTAAGTCTGTTTTTGGAGTAACAAAAGGCAAGTTACTTGGCCATATCATTTCTAAAGATGGAATCAAGATCGATCCTGAAAGAATTGAAGCAATCCAAAAGATTCCTCTTCCTCATAATCTTAAATCCCTTCAGTCTTTCCTTGGAAAGACAAATTTTCTTAGAAGGTTTATTCCAAATTACGCAGAAATAGCTAAGCCTATTCAAAGTCTTCTAAAGAAAGATGCAAAATTTGTTTGGCAAGAAGATGGCAAAAAGGCTTTTCAAGAAATCAAATGTGCGATTGCAAGAGCTCCTGTCTTAGTTAGTCCCAATTATTCCAAGGATTTCATGATTTTTTCTTTCGCTTCCGAAGATACCATTGCTGGTGTCCTGCTACAAAAGAATAAAGATGGTCACGAGCAGCCTATTGCTTTCATGAGTAGAGCACTTCAAAATTCTGAATTGAAGTACAATATCATGGAAAAGCAGGCTTATGCCTTGGTCAAGTCTCTTAAGCACTTCAAAACTTATGTGGGTTATTCTAAAATCTTTGCTTTCGTCCCACCTTCTGCTATTAAAGATATATTAACTCAAACCAATTGGTTAGGGACTCGCACTTGGTGGGTTACTAAAATACAAGAATATGATTTAGAGATTAGACCCACCAAGCTAGTCAAAGGCCAAGGATTGGCTCAAATGTTGACTAAAAGTAACGAAAAGACTCTTGGTTTGTTTTGTATTAACGATCTATCTTCGTCTGAGTTGCAAAGATTAGGAGAGCACGAGTGATGCAAGGACATAGTTTATTACTTGATGAATCTTGCATGTCCTAACCATTTAGCTGCTCATAAGAGAAGGGCTCTTAGACTAAAAGCCACTAAGTAATGCCTTATGAAGGATGGCCTTGGGTGGAGAAATCCGGAGGGCATAGTGCTTAGGTGTGTTGATGACATTGAGTCCAAGAAATTAATATATGAGTTTCATTCAGGATTTTGTGGTGGTCATTATGCCGCTAGAACTACTACCCACAAAATCCTAAGAGCTGGTTATTATTGGCCTGCAATTTTTTCTGATGTGCATAAGTTTGTTAGAACTTGTCAAGTCTGTCAACTATTCACTGGGAAGCAGAAGCTTGTTGCCCTGCCCCTACAACCTGTCATTGTAGAGGTACCTTTTCAGCATTGGGGTCTGGACTTCATAGGGAAGTTCCATGAAAATTCTAGCAATGGCTACTCATGGATTTTGACTGCTATGGATTATTTCACTAAATGGGTTGAAGCCATTCCTGCTAAGAATACCACTGAAAAGGTTATTATGGATTTCATTGAAAATAATATCATTACTAGATTTGGTGTCCCTGCTAAGATCACTACTGACAATGCTAAAGCTTTTAGTTCCTCAGAGTTTTCATCTTTTTGTTTCAAGTATGGCATTATCTTATCTCATTCATCAGATTACTATCCTTAGGGTAATGGTCTGGCCGAATCAAGTAACAAGAATCTCATAACCATTATCAAGAAGATAGTAGGAGATAATAAGAGATCATGGGATAGCAAAATCAAGTATGCTTTATGGGCAGATAGAATCACTAAGAAGAAAGCTACGGGTAAATCTTCCTTTGAATTAGTTTATGGCTTGGATGTAACCTTACCTGTGCACCTAAAATTGCCAGCTTATCAGCTCCTTCAGAATTTTTCTACTAATAAAGATGTTGTTCAGAATAGAATAGATTAGATTGTGGAGTTAGATGAAGCTCGTAGGATGGCTTTTGATGCTATATGTAAAAATCAATCTAACATTAAGAAAAGCTTTGATAAATTCTCTCATTGGATCGCAAGAATGAAAACCAGGAAAACATAAGAAGTTTGACAGTTTGTGGCTGGGACCATACATCATTCGAGATATAGCTCGACCAAACTCATTCCACTTGAGCAGATTGGATGGCGAACCACTTGATCTACCTGCAAATGGCCAAATGCTCAAGCTGTTCTTCAAAGATGATATCTGATGCCATAGGGCATCCTTTGTATTGTATTTCTAACCCTACTCCTTGTTATTTCATGCATTTTATTTCTGTTTTAGGATTAGATTTACTTTCCTTGTTAATAAATGAAGGGCTTATATCTTTCATGTGCTTAAATGTTATATGATGATTTTTGGATGGATGCTACTTATTTTTGTTGTGTGTTGCGTGGATGCAGATTCTGGATTCTCACATTCCTGCAGTGCAGCAACGTGTCCCCAAGTAGAGCCAGATGTTGACCACTACGTGTCAACTTCCCATAGCAGTACACCCCCTTTTTCTTCGCAAAAGGGGTAGCGCTTGATTGACGTGTCCGCGCCATTCGACAGTGATCGTTGACTTGATCATATTATATTGTAAACCCAGTCTACATGTGTAAATTGTAAATAATCTTAGCAGAGCTGAGTCATGTATATAAATTGCCTAGGTGGACCTAATTTTCTAGTGATAATCTATGTTCCGGAAGGTTTTTTGTCTCACCGATCCATGATCGGCAAAGTTTTCCTTTAGCCTAACCCCAAAGCCGGAATGAATTTTGTCATTAGAATCTTAGGAGAATCCTAGTATGTTGATCTGCTAGCTTATAGTCGTGTCGCAGAACTGGGTGGTCTATGAGGGTCTATGTCAAATGGGTTGTCCCCCTTGAGATGTAAAATTGTAAAAGTCATGATGTAAAGTGTCTTAAGGGTTAGAAAATGTTTTAATCCCCTCATAAGTCCTAAGTCCTAGGTCCTAGGTGATTTTTCCAATGGCTAAGTTTGAGGACCATTTAAAAA
>APFE031594846.1:2238-84399 GCA_000404065.3 Pinus taeda | reverse complement strand
TCTAAAATTCTACTTTCTCCATATGAAATCCAATGAGGGCGAAACCACTCTCAAACATCTTGAGTCATTTCATGGTAATGTTAAAAATTTAAGTAAAAGATATCACTTTTACTTTAAGAATTTAACATTACCATGTACTGCATATCAACACTAGGGCAAAAATTCACTTTTATAACTTTAGACACACATCTAGAAGCAACAAGAAGTCACTAACATACCCTAAAAGTAAATTAAAAAAAAACACAAGTTAATGAGGAAACGTGGGTTGTACGGCCCTGAAACGCGTTTCTGGCCATACTGGCCATGTTTCCGTTTCGGGTTACGTGGCAGTATGGCTGAAAACGCGTTTCACGGCCGTACCAAACGCGTTTCCGTGTTTCGTACCCGTTTCCGTACGGAAACAAACCTCTATACCACGTTTCCTGCAACATAGCCCATATGCCTTTTGTTGACGAACAATTTTCAAAATTGGCCTTTATAGAATCAGGTAGCCCATTCAAGATTCCTCTCATTGCTCTTGTATTATGTTCCTTAGATTCTCCATCCATCATGCTATCAACAATCACCGATTTCCAGACTTCAATGCCTTGAGTCTTTAAGAAATTCCTCATTCTTGCCTCCCATATATCAAAGTTTCCATTGAGCAATGGAGCCTTCACAAATTGATTGACTTCAATTTCGGTGGTTGAGGGAGACACATCTTTAGGAGGACTGGAGACTTTCTTCCTTGGCTTCGCAATTTGTGTTCTAACGATCAACCTTCAAGTTGTTGGGCTTTCAATGAAGGTACTCGCTGTCATACCAATTGTTGGAAATACTGGGGGGGGGAAATCAGTATTCCTTTTCAATTGTTACTTTTACCAGTTAGATCATTTATATTTAGAATACAAAAAGAAAAATGAGAAAAACGCTTTTATTAATTTCTTTTTCACAATAAATCAAGTACAATGTGTCTAAACCTAAATGAAGACACCAATCTTCAATCTCCCAGGCTCCAACTTGTTGCCAAGCACCAACTTGGACTTTTGTAAGGCTCTGACCTCTAGGGCACCGACCCTATCAAGGCACCAACCTTGCATTTAGAGCCTCCAACCCCTAGGGCACCAACCCTTCTATGGTACAGGCTCTGACCTGGTTTCTTCAGGACATTGATCCTCTAGGGCTCCAACCCTATCCTTCAAGGCACCAACCTTGTCTTTTCGAGGCTCCAACCTCTTGGGCTCCAACCCTTGCTTTACTTCGTCAAGATATATTTAGTTGTACTTCACGGCTCCCAATGTCTTCTTCACTGAGCCTTGTCAATCTTCAGCAATGCCTTCACTTAGTCTCCACGTCACGTCATCAATGACAACCTTGATCTTCACATGACAGTGTCTCTGTTGTTCTTCATGGTACCCAAAAAAATTCTCCAATGTCACCTCATGATGGCTAGTGCATCATGGTCTTCAATATTATCTCCAAGACCTCAGTCTTCACTGTTCAATACTTCTCTTGCCCAAAAACTTCACTTTCTCACACAGGTCCAAGGTTGCAACAGGTAGAGGCCTAAATGTGTACACACCAGTGTTTTAAAAGCCGGCCAACTCGGAACCGACTCAGCCGAGTTGGTCCGAGCTAGTAAAAAAATTTGCGACTTGGCTGTCGAACCGGTTCGGTCGGCCGAGTCCGTATCAACTCGGTTGGGTCACTTCATGCGGCCAGTAAACCCCAAAAATGCAATCTTTTTTATTTTTTTATGTTTTTTCTGAGTGTGGGGGACTCCAAATGGTTTTATTAATTGGTTTTTTGGTCTTTGGGGTCCATTCCCCTCTCCTAGTATTGATATGCTATTCAAATTTCATGGTAATGTTAAATTCTTATTCTTTTACTTAAATTTTTAACATTACCATGAAATGACTCGGGATGTTTGAGAGTGGTTCCAGCCTCATTGGATTTCATATGGAGAAAGTAGAATTTTAGATTTCATTCAAAATCCAGCAAACTTATCAGTTTTTCAGGATTTCAAGATTGGGGGATTGCAATGTTTCCGTTGAATTTTGTCATGTATTAGGGTATGGAACTCATATTTAATCAAGAGCACCAATCCCTTTATGTAACTTGATGTTAGTGACATTGGTTGTCGAACTCCTCCGGGATTTGCTCCCAAACCAGGAGCTTCTGAAAATGTCGCTCCCGCTCCCGTTTTCGCTCTCGCTCCCCACTTTCGCTCCTGCTCCCAAGTAACACTAAGCTAGATGATGTTGGCAACTTTAGCAGTAGTCAGTAGTACTGGTCACAGACTTTTGTTGTAGAGGCCATTTATAGCCTTCTTGGTTATGTGTTTTTGTTTTGATCTCTATATCATCATCATGTATGTATTGGACAGTACACTTGGTGCCATTTTGATATAATGGATATATTCATGAGCCTACTTTGATCATATGTTGTCTTCTATCTATATTCTAATGCTGTGTGTTTGGAAACATGAATGAAAATCTTTTTATAAAAAATAGATATTTAATGTATTTTTACGATGACCGAGTCATTGAAATCGAGTCGGCCGAGTCGATACCGAGTCGGAGTCGACCCTCGGCCGAGTCAGAGTTGGAGTTTTAAAACATTGGTACACACTCCACAAGCCAAAGCTCCTCTGGTGACTACAATACTCAAGCTCCACTGAGGTCAATGATACCACTGTTTCAAGATGTCTACACAATGCTGCTCTAAGGCTTCTTTACGAAAAACTTCTTTAATATATTTGCTCAACAAACTCCAAAGGATCTTTGGCTATGCTTCGAGATGCTTCAATGAGGCCTTCAATCAATATTTCAACGGTTTATACAAAAGGTTTACAATGTCTTCAATAAGGACATCACAAGGTCTGTTCTTTGACAAGTATTCTTCAATGTTTCTTCAGACTTTCACCCACCATAGGCCTACTATAAATGTCATCACAAGTCTGCAAAAATATCACTGTATATCTACACTAGAATTTTCCATTAAACAGCAAAGAATAGCCTCATAATTTCTTTCACAAATTCTCTAGAAAAAAAATAATACAGGTCTGCAACATATTGCCAATTTTGTGCCTTCAACCAAGGGATTTCTCTGTAAAAGGATCTTAATACTGT
Organism: Pinus taeda; assembly: GCA_000404065.3. NCBI lineage: Eukaryota > Viridiplantae > Streptophyta > Pinopsida > Pinales > Pinaceae > Pinus > Pinus taeda. Next base: position 81,289 of record APFE031594846.1, on the reverse strand, counting down.
CCCTTAAAATATTAGTATTGTACCTCCAATAACAGGTTCAAAATATCTTGTTGCTGCTACTGATATCACTGGACCGAGGTTCTGTGCCAGATCTGTAGCTTATTCCGAGCTCCTGTGGGGAAATATTACAATAGGTCCAATCCACAAAAATGTTCCAATTCTGTGCCACAGCAAGGTTACACAGTAATGATGGCAGGTCTGAGTTCTGTGCAAGAAATCCGACCTTTAGCACAAGACTGTCCTCAGAACAAATCTGCCCAAAAACAACATTTTCCTGCTCCTCGGCTTCCTGTAGTCTTGGTCTGACGCTGAAACATGAAAAACAAGGTATGTAGTCTTTAAAAGGTACCTGTAGCTTCTTCAGTTGTCAATTTATAACCCAAATTGTATTCTTTTTTATCTCTTCGGCCTTGTTTCTCTTTCTGTACCTTATCTCTGAATTAATCACCAAAATCATGGTTAAAATGAGGATCTAGACACCATATTTCTATAGGATTTCACCTTGAACTTAAGGGACACGTCTTTCTGCAGGTAGGCCGACATGAATGTCTAAGTGTAAGTCGGCTCAATATCAGAAATATTTTTTTTCAACTTGAAAATTCGATATCTCACAAACCACTAGGAGTTTCGGGACAAATAAGGGCTCATCGGAAAGAGGAAAAAGTCCTCTTTCAGATGGTCTAGGTCCCATGTTGAAAGGTTGCCTCTAAGGTTGCAAAAAATATTTTTTCTTTGTGACTCTCCTTGAATTATTTAGTGCAGAAAATGATTAGGACAGTATGGCTTCTTCATTGTCATAGGATCATAATGTCATCATGTAGTATCCAGTGATGAGTGTATCATCTCGTGTCATTATATAATGGTGCAGTGATACATCATAGGCAGCATCATTAGGAAGGTTTCAAGGTAGTCTTCTAACCATCAAATGAGATTTTCCACATCATCATCTAGTCTTCCAACCTTCATCAAGTGCCATCATCAATTGTGGTCATTCATTTAGTGTATGACTCCATATGTCATCAAGGGTTAAGGTCTAGATCATCAAGGCACATGCAACATTATAGTTAGTTCAAGAGCTCCTTTAGACTTCTTCATTAATGGTTTGACGTCTTCATGGCTTGACATCTTCATTGATGGTATCCTTGTCAAGCAAGAGTCCTGACATCATCATCTAGAACCAGGCATCTCAAGAATATTGACATCTCGGTCAATGCCATATTGACATCAATGACAACCAAGATTAACATGACATTCTAGCCTTCCATATGCCAAAGTTGGAGGCTTCGTCTAACCTGTCTTGACCCCTGAGTCCTGTCGTGGCCATCTTCATGAGAGTCAAGTAATCTAGAGGTTAATCCTAGAAATCTCCTTTTCTTTCCTTCTTTTCTTTTCTTTTGCTACTTGCACCCCACTCTGGAATGCGCAGATCTGCTTACTTGCCTCTGAAAATCCTTCTCTAGCAACTCGCACCAGCTAGACTGGCAAGCTTGCTACTGCCTACTGCAATTGGAAATATGAGAAAATCTGGAAATCTCCTCTCTTCATTGTGTTTTTTGTGAATATTCGGTGATCCCAAATCCTACTGCAGCAATTGATAATGTTTCTTCTATTTGTTAAATTAATCAAACAAATTACTTGCAATTTCCTACGGCAAATATCGAAACATATACACTACAACCTTCACAAATTAAATACTATAGAAGAAATAAAAACACTAGAAGAATAGATGCACACACACAATAATACACCATTGTTTTTGGACTAATGTCCCCCGGAAAACCCAACTTGGGAAAACCGGTGCAGCAGCTGAGGGTTTTATTATTGTGCAGTAGTAAATCTGAGTACAAATATATGGAAGCTCAAATCTAGCTTTCCATACAGAGAATGACTGACAAAAGTCTAGTGAGAAATATCTCACTTCCACCGGTGATCCGACATTGACCTTAGCTCAAGATGACTTGCCCCTTGTTGCTTCTGTGCTGCCTTTGCGTTAGCCTACACAAATCTCCATCAACCTGCTAGGACCAACGTCTCTCTCACTCTGTTGATCAACTGTTGCTCTAGAAACTCGATCTTCTGGCTCTCTGGGCTCCCACTCCGGCTCCTGCCTCTGAAACTCGAGTTCTCCTCAGCAAATACGGATCTTCCTTTGAAGCTCTGCGCTGCCTCTCTACACTGCGTCAACCTCTTTGTGGAGTACGTTGTCTCTCTACTATGCACTCACAAGACTGGAAAAACTTCCTTTCGACCTTACTATCCCTACCCCTCTCTCATTACTTCGAAACTACTAAACCACCTTTGGCAACACACAACTTCTACTCTAAAGTTTGATTTCCCAGCAATATCGAATTCCTTGCTCCTCAATTGTTTTCTCCAACCCACATCGAATTTCTTCTTATAATCTCTCGTTGAGGCTTCAACGACCAAGATTAAAACATAATTGATGACTAAGATTAACTAGAAATCGATCCATGTCTTCTTCTAGAAGATTCTCACCATGACTTAATTAATACCCTTTAATTAATTAATTTTCCTAAGTTTAGACTTAGCCACTATTAAAAAAAGATCAATTAGTTTAATTAAGTCTTCTCTAGGTGGAATTTCTAGAAACAATTTCTGTGTTTTGGAGAATACATGTATTCTAGCCTCTCCACCAAATTTTATGGCTAGAACACATCTGATGCTAAAAAAGTCAACATTTTTCTCTTCCTGCCCAGCGCAAATCTGCAACTGCAAATCTCTGCACCCAAATCTAATGGATCTGCACTGCAAAAATCACTAATTTTCCCACCAGAACCATCTTTTTGGCAAATCCGTTGTCAGCTACTACAGATATGAGGCAATTCACGCTTTTCCCCCAATCTGAATTTGGAAATCGAAGTCTTCCTCTTTGTTATATTTACTGCTTGGCTGGCCCATGCAAATCTTGAGAAAGTGCTTCAAATTTGTCACTGAAACTACATGATCTCACTCCTTCTTGCCTCTGAGCTTCGGATTTAATCAAACATGCTTTGATAGCATGTTGAAAATACCACAGTTGCAATAACTGGAAACTATTCTTCTAACTAATGCAGCTTATTTGTCTTTAATTAATTAATTTAACGACATATAACGAATAGCTCACTACTGCAATCTTCACAATAAAATAAATACGCCACAAAAAATTAAACTAGAACTGAGCAATTCATGCACACAATTAACATAGTTATTTTGGACAAATGTCCCTGAAAAAAACCCTGAAGGGAAAATCGGTACAGTAGATCAACGTTTATATTATTATTATGCAATAGTAAAAATATAAGTACAACAATTTGGATGCCTCACTAGAAATCCTCTAGCAAATAATCTAGAAAAATGATTTGGAAAAATTATCTCCCTGCTACAACAATTTGGCCTCCCTCTGGTCTGCTCGAACTCTCTCACTAGTAACTCACTTTGCCAGGATACGCATGTCTGGCCTAGGAAAACCGTATAACCTGCTAGTTGGGTCTAGAGGAGTCATCCTACCTCCCTCTGGCTCTAGAATGAAATTGCTCTACCTTTTGGACAATCTTTCGGCCTCCAACAACTTAATCAACCTCCTTTTTGGAACACTGCACTAGGTTCTGGCTCACTCGCATTGGCTATGCGACCCTCTCTACAAAACTATTCGGCCTCCTCTCTCGTACCAAACTGGCACTGGAGAGACATTGTATTGGAATTTCTAAGTCAGACACGTCAGAAACCCTTCATGCACTTTACTGATTTATTCCTACCTACTTGTTCTGTTAATTAACAAGTTATTTACCATGTAAATACTTGAAATAAATACAAATGCATGCTCAACACATTACAGATCATCAACTAAAGGAAATAGAAACAAGCACACAAGTGACACCGTTGTTTTTGGACTAATGTCCCCAAAAAAAACCCAATGCGAGAAAATCGGTGCAACTATCTGAGGATTTTATTATTAAACAACTCTTTTCTAAGTACATTGCGTGCCAAACTGGCTAACCCGACAAAGATAAAAATCTTGCAGCAATACCTCTCTTCGGAAATAGGTATTCGGAAAGCCTGCTCCACGAAATCCGTCTCCAGCACAATCTGAAGCTCAGCGTCAACCCTGCTAGCCTCTGTGTCAACCTGAAGCCCTTTGCGTCAGTCTACTGGCTCTGCGCAGCCTCTCTGGCTCTCTACGTCACTCCTATAGCCTCTGTGTGGATGACGCAGGCCTTTCTGGCTCTGCGCAGTCTCTGCTACCTCTGTGTGGCTCCCTTTGGCTCTACGTCTACCTCTCTCTGCTTTTGCGCTAGTCTTCGCCACTGTCCTTACCTCTTTGCCTCGTACTCACTGCCCCTCGCTACAATTGATCACTGATTCTATCTATCTTAGCAAACCCTGCTTTAGAGAATAGAATGACTGATCACTCTGGTGTACTCTCCAAGTGACCCTCAAGCCTCCTCTTATACTTTTCTTGTTGACATATCAATGGTCAAAATTAAGTCCCTAATCAACGGCTAAGATTAGATCTGGCTTCATCCATGTCTTTTGGACCATTCTAACATAGATTTATATTAATCCACATTAATATTTTAATTTCCCTAAGTTTAGACTTAGGGACTACATTAAAAATATCAATTATTTTAATATTTCTCAAATTGTTTAGAATCTACCCAAACCCTTTTTGGTATTGGAGATCTCATGTGCCCCAACCTCTCCACCAAATTTCGTGGCTAGAGCACATCTGATGCTACGCCAAATCAACACTCCCTCTTAGCGATTACTATGCTCTAGCAATACTCCTCACTGAGTATCACCTTAATCATTTGGCATCGGTCCTTGTGTTGATGCTAGGCCTGTTGCCCATCATCCTCTACACTGTCGCATCCTGTACTGCTGCATCCTGTACCGCTGCCCATGGATCTGCCACTGCCACTGCTGCATCTGTACGATAGCTCCCTCTGCATCTGTGCTGTTGCTCATGGTTCTGCCACTGCCACTGCTACATCTGCACTGCATCTCCTCTTGTCATGCTGCATCGTGTTGCCCACTGTTGCACTACAACTCAGTTACTGAGAAGTAAGTAACTGATCTCCCAACTCTAACCTCTCTGTTGCACTAGAGACACCCGCTGATGTTGAAGCTCCCTCTACTGTTGACAAGTGCTCCCTCTTACCTCTGTGCTGCTACAACAACTTCCTACATTTCGCACCGTTGCACACCTCTTTGTGTCATCCTGCACTGGTGCAACACTCCCGTGCCTCTCGCACTGTTGCAGCCTAATAGCCTCGCGCTGTCCTGGGAACTCTGCACTGTAGCTCTCTCTGCCGCTTCATCTGCATCCGTTTTTACCACATATGCCAGTCCCGCTACTCCTCTTTGGGGCTCCCATAGCATGGTCTAATCCAAGAGGCTGGGTATCTTGAGGATCCTTCCCCTCATCGCCTGTAGTCCTCCTGACTACAGCTCGATGTCTCCCCACTTCTTTTGAAGTGGCACATGAGCACTCATGGCACACAGAACAAACAAGATCCTATCCTTCCTGGTGACAAAGTTAGATGCCTCATCCAACCTGTCTTGATCCCTCAGCCCATTCATGGCCATATCTCTGCTCTTCTTGTCGACTCCTCTGAGTCTCTTTACTTCCCGCCTAGAAGTTCTCTATTCGACTCTTGCTAATTCTACTTCCCGTTTGGAATTTATTTGTTTGACTCCTACTGAGTCTACTTCCCGTTTGGAAGTTCTTTGTTCGACTCTTGCTGAGTCTTTCTACTTCTCGTCTGGAAGTTCTTGGTTTGACTCCTGTTGAGTCTCTCTACTTTCTATCTAAAGGTTCTCAGTTCGACTCCTGCTGAGTCTCTCTACTTCCCGTCTAGAAGTTGTCGGTTCGACTCCTCCGAGTCTCTCTACTTCCCGTCTAGAAGTTCTCTTCTGGACTCCCTTTGAGTCTTGATTTCCCTCCTGGAAATCTTTCTACCAATTGTCAAGTTGCCCCTCTCCGATCGTCTGTGCCACTGCAACACTGATCTGGATTCCTTGGTTAGAAATCCGCCTCGGCAACAACTCCCTCTACCTTGGCCTTGTTCTATTAGGTATTGTTCTGACTACAGCACCCCACCAGCTCCACTCTACAACTTACCCACAGCCTCCTAGATCCTAGCAACCTGAAGGTTAGAGCTCCTAGGCTCTGCGCAATCCCAACACTGACAAATCAGCCTCAGCCAACTGCATCAGCCCTCCTGGCCTTTGCATGGCTCTGTGTGAGCCTGCCTTTGCCTCCCTCAACCTCTGTGTTCCCTCTTCCTAGCTCAATCTTGATGACACAGACACTGTGTCACCCCTTCCTTGCTGCTACTGCTACTTTGTTCGGCTGATGTCCTCAGTTCTCCTGTGATCTGCAACCATGCTCTGATACCATGTTGGAATTTCTAAGTCTGACACATTAGAAACCCTTCATGCACTTTACTGATTTATTCCTACTTACATGTTCTATTGATTAACAAGTTATTTACCATGTAAACACTGGAAATAAATACAAATGCATGCTCAACACATTACAGATCATCAACTGAAGGAAATAGAAACAAGCACACAAGTGACACTGTTGCTTTTGGACTAATGTCCCCGGAAAAACCCAATGCAGGAAAACCGGTGCAACTATCTGAGGGTTTTATTACTAAGCAACTCTTTTCTAAGTACATTGGGTGCCAAACTAGCTAACCCGACAGAGATAAAATTCTGGCAGCAATACCTCTCTTTGCAAACAGGTATTCGGAAAGCCTGCTGCACGAAATCCGTCTCCAGCACAATCTGAAGCTCAGCATCAGCCCTACTGGCCTCTGCGTCAACCTGAAACCCTCTATGTCAGCCTACTCAGGCTCTGCGCAACCTCTTTGGCTCTCTGCGTCACTCCTGCAGCCTTCGCATGGATGATGCAGGCCCTTCTTGCTCTGCACAATCTCTGTTGCCTCTGCGTTTGCCTCTCTCTGCTTCTATGCTAGTCTCTCGGCATTGTCCCTGCCTCTCTGCCTCGTACTCACTGCCCCTCGCTGCAACTGATCACTGATTCTATCTCTCTTAGCAAACCCCACTCTAGATAACAGAATGACTGATCACTCTGGTGTACTCTCCAAGTGACCCTCAAGCCTCTTTTTATACTTTTCTTGTTGACATATCAATGGTTGAGATTAAGTCCCTAATCAACGGCTAAGATTAAATCTGGCTTGATCCATGACTTTTGGACCATTCTAACACAATTTTATATTAATCCACATTAATATTTTAATTCCCCTAAGTTTAGAGTCTAGACTTAGGGACTACATTAAAAATATTAATTATTTTAATATTTCTCAAACTGTTTAGAATCTGCCCAAACCCTTTTTGGGTATTGGAGATCTTAAGTGCTCCAACCTCTCCACCAAATTTTGTGGCTAGAGCACATCCGATGCTACCCCAAATCAACACATTGGAAATTCTCGAATCTCTTTCTTGTCGCTCCCTGTATCATTGATGCTCCTCCACTGGCTCAAATTCTTTCCCTCACTGAATCACTCTGAATTGGGAAATTTTCACTACCTGGATGCTTGCTCCCTCACTTGTATCTCTCCTCATCCCATCGATTTTCTCTTACAATCTCTCGCTGGAGCTTCAATGACCATGATTAGATCCTCATCAATGGCTAAGATCATCTTAGACTCGATCCATGTGAGTCTCTAGAGAATTATCAATCATCCTCAATTAATTCCCATTACTTAATCAATTTTCCTACGTTAGATTTAAGCATTTTTAATTATTAATCAATTAATTTAATTGAGGTGTTTCAAAAGATTATATAGCGAAACATTTTCTAGGTTTTATAGAACACATGTTCCTTAGCCTCTTAGATACAAATCGAGTCTAGAACACTTGTCCGATGCTATCAAAACTAACAGCCTTCTCCTCCAAGGCAGGTCACCCAAATCTGATCCTGCACTTTTCTCTTGATCCTACATGTCAGAACTTCAGCCTTCCTGCAATAGCAAGTTGCCCCAAAAGTTCGGCCCTACAACAGTTGCCCTAGTAACCCAAAAATTTTGGACCCCTATAGCAGTTGCCCCTGAAAAATGCGAACCACAAAGAGAGAGAAATTACTTCACATGTCGAGTTGCTAGAGAAAGAGAGGAGAGAGAAAACTCGACCTTCATTTCGTTCTTCTTGTCCTTTGCTCACTTGCCCAGAAACTATCTTGTATGTGAGAATGTGAATCAAGGTTGCGGGGGACCCTCCGCCCCTTTGAATCCGCTCTCAAAGCACGCTCCGAGTGTGAGTGCATCGGGAGCATTATGAGTTTTTTAGGATTTCAGGATTGGAGGATTACAATGTTTCCATTAGATGTTGTCAAGTACTAGGGTATGGAACTTGTATTTAATCAAGAGCACTAAGCCCTCTATGTACCTTGATGTTAGTGACATTGGTTTTCGAACTCCTCTATCATGACCCTACTAAAAATGTACTCATCACTCAAACAAAATCTTGACATGCTGCGTTTTTTCTATCTTATGTTAATGCTTAGAGGGTGATTTAATGATAAAGATATCAAGATAGGCAATGATTTTGATGATATGTAGGCATTTGTTGTAGCATAATTTTTTTGGATGCTAGAGGCCATCTAGAGCCAGTTTGTTGATGTATTTTCGGTTATGAGATGGATTGCAGTCGATATTATTTTGCTTAAGTGCAACCTTACATGCTATATAAACGCGAACTTGTAATTTGTGGACCTGCGGTTCATGAAGATTATAACTACTAGATGAATGATGTTATATGGTTTAATCCATGTTTTTTATCACTAATTCATCATTCTACATGTTTTTGTTGACATTTATGCATCAAAATATATAAAAATATATATTATATAAAATTCACTCCCAAAATTCCTCCGATTTGGGAGTTTTTGAAAATGTTGCTCCCCGCTCTCGCTTCTTTCTTCTACTCCTGCTCCCAAGCAACCTTGATGCAAATTGCCAAGTAGAGGAGCTTGAGCTGCCTTTATATAGTAGTCTATCTAGGGTAAATGGACGTGTCTCTTGGCCAGGGCAGACTTGACTTGGAGGGAAGCCGAATTGTCGCTTTTGGAGCCAAAGTTTTCATTTCAAGAATTCAAATTTACATCTTTTAAAAGTTGCAATGGGACTTTGACTCAAAAATATTTTTTTCTTTTGACTCAAACATTTATAAATATGTTTTACAATGATAAATACAAATACATCAAGTGACCAAATGTACATTATGAAGACTGACCATAGTTACAAATTCAATAAAATTTAAAAATTACATTAACTAGGGAGGTATTGATAAAAATTGTCATAGATGTTCTCAAATTGAACAAATTCTCTAAAGAAAAGGCTATCCATCATTACTAGCATCATCATCTATTATCAAAATCCTTTAGTGGCCATATCTGGGGGGTACCAAACCCATGACAATGTCATCAACATATCAAGACTCACTCCTCCAGAATGATCGGTCCTCGATCCCATGGCCTCTACCTAGGCCAAAATGTTGAGACCCTCAACTTGTAAGCACTCACCTTTCCTAGTGAGCACTCTGGGCCAAGATCTCACTCTGTGATGTTTCTTTTTCTAGTGTTCCTTATGGATGGGATTTTAGGGTTGGAGGCAGACAAGTCACAGGTGCAGATTTAATTCATTAACGGGCCCAAGGGTTTTTGGAGATGTTTCATGGGGTTTTGAGGTGTTTCTATGGGATCTGATTGCATTCACTTAGCATATTTTATCATCTGCACAACTTGTCTTTCGTTCCGTTGCATTTTGACAACTTTCGAGAAACAAGGTTATTATTGGGCCTAACTCAATTAATTACGCTTAAGGCGGCATTATGAGAGGAATACTTGCGTAACATCTTAGTGTAATAGTTCGTTGGAACCGTAACTAGAAGATCTACAAGATGAGATGGTTAGAAGTGATATTAAGTGACCTGAGGAGACATGGTGCCCAATTTACCATTTTCCCACATTAGAAAGATATTTTAATTGAGGGAAATTTGCTCAATGATTAAAATAATAATAAAATAGGAGCTTCTAGAGGGGTCCATCAGATCTATAAAAAGAGGAGTAGGAGGCCATTAGAGGACATCTTCGATTTGATCTTTCTTCTTGTATGTGAGGTTGAGAATCTGCTTCTCTACTTCATTGGTAGCCCCAGGATGGAAACCCTCAAGTGATTTAGTGAGATTGGGTGAGTACCCATCTCCCCTTGGTGAATTCATCCAAAATTCACAGTGACATTTCAGTTCAATTTTGGAGGGCTAGTACAACATTGGAGCAGATTCTTGAGGCCAGTTTTCCATCTCATCTATTTTATTGTATTAGCATGTAAACCCCAGTTCTATTATAATAAAAGTTGAGATTATTTCTGCTTATCGTATTATTGAATTACATGCACTCTATTTGTTCTATTCTACATGGCAATCTTCTATTAATTGAATGGTAATTTTATGGAGAAATTTTGGTTGAGATTTCTACAAAATTAGCCAAATATCCCGTTTGGGATATTACAGTGGTATCAGAGTTGGTTCTGTTGCTAGCCTCAACGTTTATTGCAGATCAGTTTGTGGATTACTTTTTGCAGGTGCCAAAGAGAAATTAACCTAGAAGTCGTCGTTGCAATGATTTGATGGAGAAGATTATTTTATAAAGTGGGCAAGTATCACTTGGCCAAAATTATTTTGTGCTAAGGGTCAAATATCATTCGTTGGCTGAACTAAAAAAAAAGGTTGTGAATAATTTTTATCAAAATCGAAAGAGTGGCCCAATTAATTTTTATTAAATCTTCAAGTGGGTCGTGGCATATTACTTGGAGCCAAATTGTTTCTCATTCACGCTGAATCGCTCATCATCGGAGGGACGAGTTCCAGTTGCATTTGTCGGGATTTGCATCAAGAAAACACACATTTTAATTTGGGGACAGAATTGTTGTGACCATTTCAGCTGAGTTCGTTTTTTCAGTGGCTGAGAACATCCTTGGCTGGGAAAATTATAAATTCCACGAGCAGAAAAGCACAAAGGTCACGTTGCATGGGTGAGATGTGCGGACTTAGTTTGTACCAACGGGCATTAGGGACAATCCACCCTTTGTGACTTTCCATTCACGGGTGTAGATATCTGCAAGAGAAAGGGGTCTGTGTCAGTACATGCGGTGAGATTCGAATGATTATATTTTAGCAGCACATGTAGGGAGGAAGATGAGCCGCATGACAACTTGATCAGTCGACACAGATTGGTCAAAGCATACAGATTTCATGGCTGGGAAAAGATTTGTTTTTAAACACATTGATGCATCATGCTTTGATTGGATACCAATGTGTGGACCAGATTTGAAGGGAGAGTGATGTGTATATGTGAGTTGGAGGCGGTGCATACACTAGATGCCACAAAAATTACTTGGGCCAATCTAGAGAAGCCTTGTTGGCACAAAACACAATTTTGGCAACTGGAGTAGATTCGATCCGTGAATTTCCAACTTCGGGCAGAATGTATATGAGAGGTCATGCATTCAACAATCTAATTCAATTTGGTGGGCGTTGGGCATAATTTGATTGACCTTGTCTTGTATCAATTCAAGTGCGCACTTGAGTCCTTGGAGTGTTGATAGTCTGCACGTAGACAGCGAGTAAGGAATCAATTACATGTTGAAATGCATAAGAATTGATTGTTGTTGGCTTAATTTATGGGCTGAATAGTGGCCGATTTTACCATCAAAAGAAGTCTGCATTCATTTCTAGTGGTTTCTTGTGCATATTCGTCGTATTCGTATTGTTGGAAATCGTGGACGCAATCTCCTTGCTGGACAGGATTGGGTTTAGTGTCATCTGTGTTGAGGATGTATCACATTTGGGCCCACGAGTACTTGTTGTTTCATTAGTAACTAAATGGAGGGCAAATGTTGTTCCTTATGGTTTAGCTGGATGTGCCTAGAGTGTATTTGTATGACACAGCTAGACGACATCCTAACTACTGGTGTATTTTTCCTCATTCTGAAGAGTCAAGACACATTTGAGCTGCTAAAGGAAATCTGGTTCCTATATATACTCCAATGATATATTTCCTTTAGATTGATATGATGTTTATATACCAGCCAATTCATTTGAACATTAATGTAACTCCATGATATCTTGTCATTTCTGAGTTATGTACGTCAAACAGTGAATAGAAAAAAATATGGTCTATATCCCTTTTATCACTGTGTCATAAAGCTGCTAGCACTGTGTAATGGTTTTCATATAAGGCTAAGAGTTGTTAGCAGAGTTGTTTATTTGTATACTGCCATAGCTAGGGAGCTTTGTCCCTTGTGTTTTAATTTTGAATGATGTATGTGTGATGCTAGGGCTTGAGGCATCTCTGTACTATTTAAGAGGGAGAAAGGTCGAAGTATTGCCACTATCATAAGGATTTGATAGTAATCTCATCACTGCTAAGGTGCTAGGGTTTGTTGGTATCAAGATAATGGTCATATCACTGTGATGTTGTCAGTCAAAGTCTTGTATGAGTCAGAGTTTTGAGCTACCAAGATCGTCCATCATCATTGTATGGTTGTGCTGTAAGTCGGGAGAATATCAGTCAAAACTCAAAACAACTTGATGTACTTATCATCATTAAACTAAAACATGGACAAAACCTTCATAAACTCCCTTAATAAGCTAGTAGGGACAATCAACAAAAAAAATTCTAGGGTGATACTTTGTATGCTACAGCAAGAGCAGCCACAAAAAGAGCATGAGTTGGGACACAAAATCTTTAATCTTGGGAGAGAATTGAAACACATGAAGGTCACAATGAAAGCTCTTTTCAAACTAAAAGAACTAGATGCACTCCTTTCCAAAGTACACCAGTTAGAGGAGAAGAAACTAATATGGGCCCTAAAACCAGCGATGCTTGCCCTAATACAAAACAAGTTCTTGGAGTGCCCTTGTAAAGGGGTCACACTTCCAGTTGCCTCCTGTCTCAACAATATCATGATGCTAACTGCACCTATACCTCCTTATAGTGATGACATAATGAGGAGAGTCTTTAGATTGACAGTAGAGACCTTTTGGGATTTGGATAACAGTGAGGGTCCTACATTTAGAAAGAAGCTTGAGATTCTAGAAGTCATGGCCCTGGTTAGATCTTATGACATCATGCTTGATTTGGAGTGTGATGACTTGATTCTCTAAATGTTCCAATGCTTCTTCAGCATTAGAAAATATCATCTTGATGCAGTCATAACACATATGCAGTCCATTTTATCTCCACGTATGGGAGGTCGTGATGCCATTTGCAGGGAGTTGTAGACTAGATTGTTGACCATTTGGAGGAGAGAACAAGTGGTCTCACCTTATGAACTTGCCGAAAGGTTGGTTAAGCAGAACATTGGGTTGTTCATAAGACAGTTGACTAGGGAGGAGCTTCTCAGGTTTGGATGATCATGCAACAATAATGAGTTGAGGAGGAAGGGTGTTTGCTTCATCTGCAAGGGACCTTGGGGATCTAACTACTCATGCATGGGTGACACCGATGAGACGATAGGGGCAGATAAAGAGGAGATCCCTTCTGACTTTCCAAATGAGGATTCTTCTTCTATAGTTGAGTCCATAGACACTTATGAGGAGCATGAGCAGTCAGGACGGGTTGTTGATAGCAACTAAGAGATGCAGCCATGTTTGGTAGAGGAGATTGATGATCAACAACTTGTTCCCATTCAGCATGAGTAGCACATAGTGGAGCACAGTGCGCATGATGGACCATTTTCAGAGGGTCAGTTGGTGGCTCATGTTGAGCCCATGATGGAGGAGGATGAGCAGACATCCTTGGGGCCAACCATTGACGAGGAGCAAGCAGATGTACAAATGACCACCAAGGAGGTAGTATTTGTAGACATGGGTCATTAGGAGGCATTGGGACCTAACAGGACAATTTTGCAAGTGACGAGTGGACCAGTGGAGCATGGAGTTTTCGGTCAGATGAGGGAGGCTCTTCTGGAGACAGTGGTTCACCCATCTTTGTGTCTACCCACTGATGAGGTGTTTGTAGATGCAGTGGTAGCTAGCGAAGCTGCACTATTTCCAGGCAGGAGCCCTCTCTAGGAGTACATAGATAGGGCGTGTAGCATGGGTTTCCCTCTTATAGGGAGAGAGGCAGGGATTCCTAGACATATCTGGTTGATTGGTTGGGTAGGGTTGCATGAGCTGACCATGGTGCAGCGCAGTGGACTCGTGTCATATGCAAGTGCACATGCATTTGATCTGTTGTCACTCACTACCTTTTCAGTCACCAATGGCTTCATAAGCCAAATAGCAGTGATGTTTGATGCCAAATTTTGAGCCACGACAGCGATCAGAACTAGATGGGATCCTCTCCAATGTGTAGTGCTAGGAAAGAGCTTTCTAGTGGTATATAGAAGTCCAAAAAAGGGTTCCTGGATCAGAAGTTAGGGCCTGTTGAAGAATCGTTAAAATTGGCAACTAGGGCCAAACTCCATGTGGGCCATCTTATTAATGGAAGCTAGTATTTTTCTTGAATCCCTCTCATCAAGAGGTGTAGGATTGATCTAAAGATCATCCGATTCCGATAAGTATTCATGTAGATATGAATTTATTTGTGTTATGGGACAATTCGTCAAGGTCGGTCAGCAACCAAATAAACCCCACTTGTGCTCAACGTTTTAGTATAAATACAAGTGGCCTTAAAGTCATTTCAACACACTTGGGATCTCTTCCTCTCTACTTGTCTTTGGGTTTTAGTAGGAGGAGAGATCCTAAGGGATAACACTGCCCTAATGCAGAGGGCAAAAGCTGGAACTGCCGAAACTGCTGGGAAAAGCCGAAATTGCAGGGAAAAGTCGAAATTGTTGGAATTGCAGGGAACTGCCAGTAATAGCTAGAAATGTCAGAATTGCCAGAACTGCTAGGAATCGCCGGAATTGTAGGAACTAATGGAACTGTCGGTAATAGCTGGAATTACCGGAGCTACTTGAACTGTCGGGAACAGCCGGAATTGCCAGAACAACCAGAACTGCTGGGAACTGCCAGAACTGTCGGAACTGCTGGGAACAACTGGAACTGTCGGAACTGCTGGGAACTGTCGGAACTGTCGGGAACAGCCAGAACTATCGGAACTGCCGGGAATTGCCAGAACAGCCGGAGCATCTGTCTCCGAAGGAGAGCAGCATGCAAGGGACAACTGTATGGTCCTTAGTAGCAAGTACACCAAGCATGCAATGTTACAGCAAGCATGCAAGGGACAACAAACTAATATTGGGACAACAACATGATACTTAGTGCAGTAAGCATGTATTGGTACAGCGAGCATGCAAGGGACAGCTAGCATGCAACAACAAGCATGATAAGGACAACAAGCATGCTAGGGACAACAAACAAGCAAGGGGCAACAAGCAAGCAAGGTGCGGCCAGCACATAGGTCAGTATGGAAACATGGTGCAACAATGGCACATAATGCAGTACAATGATGGGTACAGTCATGATTAATGAAGCATGATGAGATGCAACATAGTGATGATGGGTGCAGCATGGTGCAGCACAGTGAGGTGCAACATGATGACGAAATGCAACACAACGATAGGTGAAGGAGTCACCTTGGAGAATCAGTTGAAGCACATGTCTTCAACTGATCTCATGTATCATCTTCTTAGAGATGATCTATGCTCTTATCTAGATAAGTCAAAGTGTTGACTTCTATTGTAAACGTACTATCTCTCTCTCTCTCTCTCTCTCTCTACTGAACTATTGAAGAACATATAAGAAGAATTGATCAAGGGTTTCCCCACATTGGGGTTTGTCCCTACCTAGCACCACATCTTGTGTCTTCTTGTCTTGGCTTGTCTTCTGTGATTTATGTTTATGTTCTATCTACAGTTTACTTTAATGATGATGTGATTGCTAATCTGGAAAAGATATTGACCTAACTGTGAAAATTGAAATAAACTGCTCTCAGGATAGAACATACCTAAAATTAACATGGTATCAGCGCCGAGGTGAAGACAAAGCCCAAGCAAGAGTGAAAGAGAAATCACCAAAGACAGTTGGGAAAGGACAAAAGGATCAATGGATTCCTCATCCCTCTTCAAATTCACCAAGGGTGAAGTCAAAGCAGAGAATATTATTAGAATGGCGTAGCAGAAGTTTCTGATGGCCTACCTAAAGATCACTTCAATGGGAAGTCTGGATCTAAGGGTGGAAGGAAAGGCAGATGAATTGGTTGTAATAAGTTCGGCCATTATGCGAAGGAGTGTTTGAGGTAGGGACACATCACTTGATGATGGTAACAATCATTCCAGGGACATCTTCAATGATCAGAGGAGTGACAGGTAATGCAGGTCATCAAAGAAAAAGCTGACTCTTCAGAGAAAGCAAGGAACCCCAGGTATGAAAATCCAAATGTTGTTTCTGATAAGATAAAGAAGCGTTATCTTGTATTGGCCCTCTCCTTCAGATTCTTTGGGAATCTGGCTTATTGATTGTAGTGCTTCAAGGCACTTCATCGGATAGAAGGGTGCACTCTCTAATTTGGTAGAGATGGAAACAATCATGGGATTATACTTGGAGTCAATGCCACCTATCCTGGAAAGGGTGTAGGGAATCTTATCCCTCAATTGAATGAGGGTAACTCTATTCATTTACAAGAATTTGTTTTATGTACCTAATTGCAAGAAGAACCTAGTGTCCATCTTGGAAATGGAAGTCAAAAGTTTTAGGGTGGCATTCATCGATGGAAAGGTATGTGTTAAAAAATAGAATTTTCAAAGATGCTTTTTCTCATGGGTTCAGGGTTGGCAATTTGTATCAAGTTGCAGGATGGTCCATTGGGGATCATTTCAATTGACATATCGCATCTATAACACCAGAGGTCTACCTATGGGGCCCTACCCGATGTGAACCAGATGGTGATAGGGATGCCTAAATTCAAGAAGAGCATAAAGGTACATGTCTAAGATGTACCGAAGGAAAATCTTATAAGGGGACCATTCCCCTCATGCAGCAGGTCCACAGGTTTGGAACAACTTGAGGAGTTTGAGATTCATGATCAGGAATCTCATGTATAAAGGTGGAAGAAAGCCCTCTATGGCTTGAAGAAAAACACCCCGAGCGTAGTATGAGAGGATTGATAGCTGTCTGATGAAGTTGAGATTCACTAGGAGTGAAATTGATCCAAACCATTACCCGAAGGTTGTGGATGATAGACCTCTCATACCGACAACTTATGGGGACGACCTATTTCTGATAGGTGCAGACCCTCTCATTTGCAGAAGTAAGAGGGAGTTGGATTCCGGGTGTGGAATGATAAACTGCAAGCCTATGACTACCTCAAGGATCTTAACTTTCAGAAGTTATATGGTGGTGATGATGGACCAAATTTGGGAAATGCCTTTGAGTTTCATAAACTCATTTGCATTGATATTCTTGGTGAACTTCCGTCTGGATATATGTTTTGCAGTTAGCATGGTGAGCTCATATTTGGTTGAGCCTCACAGAATTGGTGCCAAGAATCTTCTGAGATATCTTCAGGGCACAATCTCTCATGGATTAAGATACACTGTCGGAAATATGAAACTGCATGATTATTCGAATGCTGACTGGGCAGGCAGTGTGGAGGATCATTAGAGCACTTCTTAGTGCTAGTTCTCTTTGGATTTTACTTCAATATCATGGATGAGCAGGAAGCAGAATGCGGTTGCTATAACCACCACCGAGACCGAATACATAGCTACGAGTATGATCTCGTGTGAAGCTGCCTAGTTGCAGAAGCTCTTAAGTGAGTTGTTTGTACACATGATGAATACCATTGTGATTCTCTGTGACAACCAAAGTAGGGATTCAATTATTGAGGAATCCCGTATTCGATGATTGCTCTAGCAGAGAGACATTAGATACTGCCTTATCTAGGATATGGTAACTCGATGAGCGAGGAGGCTCCATCGCATTGAGACTAGTGTACAGGTTGTAGACATTTTGTCAAAGCCCTCGACAAAGGTCAAATCTATGACTTTCCTGAATGACTTGGAGTCGTTGAGAGACCTTCTTATAAGGGTCCTGCATGTTGCATGCATTAAGCTTTGGGAGCTCTGGGGGGCTTGGGGTACTTATTGAAGCAACATACAACCACAGGGCGACTTACCCTCCCTTGGTGGTGCACTATGTACAGGATGACAGGTTCAACCTTCCCCTGTGATACCTCGTGGCGACTATGGAATAGGATGATTAGTTCACTTGTGCATCATGATGATTAGTTCTCCCGTGGCAATTGTGGAACAGCATGATTAGTTCTACTGCGGGTTGGGATGATTAGTTCTCCCATGACAACTGTGAAACAGGATGATTAGTTCTCGTGCGGGCCAAGATGATTAGTTCTCCCGTGGCAACTGTGGAACAGGATGATTAGTTCTCTTGTGGGCCGTGATGATTAGTTCTCCCGTGGCAACTGTGAAACAGGTTGATTAGTTCTCCTGTGGGTAGGGATGATTAGTTCTACCGTGGCGACTGTGGGGCAAGATGATTCGTTCTCCTGTGGACAGGATGATTAGTTCTCCTGTCAAGGCATCCTACCAATGCAGTCTCGGACTCATGGGAAGTACCTCTCATCTGATCAATGAGCAGGGAAATGCGGTTAGGGACCATAGTAGTACTATCGATGGACGCATCAATGTATCTACCGTACTCCCTATGCTAGGATGACCTCCATTGATCTAGATCAATGAAACTGATTTGGGATCGGTATGAGTGGTTTGAGACACTCTCTTGTGATATTGATCTGGGATCAATAAAACTGACTTCAGGCTAGTAAGAGTGATGTGACACACTGTCTTCAGATGAAACTGACTTCGGGTTAGTAGAGAATGGTATGAGACATTCTCGATCAATTCTTCTTCTTGATAGTTTAGCAAAGCAAAGCAGAGCTCAGCACAATAGAGCTCAGCAGAGCAGAGCAGTGCAGGGCACTGATGCCAGAGATAGTACAGTCAGACATATGGATCAATGGATGGAGTTCTCCCTAGTTGAGAGGGAGTGTTAAAATTGGAAACTAGGGCCAAACTCCATGTGGGTCATCTTATTAGTGGAAGCTGATATTTTTCTTGGATCCCTCTGATCGAGAGGTGTAGGATTGATCGAAAGATCATCCGATTTCGATAAATATTCATGGAGATGAATTTATTTGTGTTATGGGACAATTCGTCAAGGTTGGCCAGCAACCAAATAAAGCCCACTTGTGCTCAACGTTTTTGTATAAATAGAGGTGGCCTTCAAGTTATTTCAACACACTTGGGATCTCTTCCTCTCTACTTGTCTTTGGGTTTTAGAAGGAGGAGAGATCTTAAGGGATAACGCTGCCCTAATCCAGAGGGTAGAAGCCAAAATTGCAGAGAAAAGACGCAACTGCTAGGAAAAGCCAGAACTGCCGGAATTGCCAGGAAAAGCCAGAACTGTCGAAATTGCTGAGCACTACCAGAACTACCAGGAAACGCCAGAACTACCGGAATTGCCAGAAATACCGGGAATAGCAGGAATTGTAGGAACTGCCAGAATTGCCAGTAATAGCCGGAATTGCCGGAACTGTCAGTAATAGCTGGAATTGCCGGAACTGTCGGAACTGCCAGAAATAGCTAGAACTACCAGAACTGCTGGAACAGTCGGAACTGCTGGAACTACCGGAACAGTCAGAGCATCTATCTCCGAAGGAGAGCAGCATGCAAAGGGACAACTAACTAACATTGGGACAGTTGTATGGTACTTAGTAGCATGTACACCAAGCATGCAATGTTACAACGAGCATGCAAGGGATAGCTAGCATGCAATAGCAAGCAAGGGGCAAAAAACAAGCAAGGTGCGGCCAACACATAGGTCAGTATGGAAACATGGTGCAGCAATGGTACACAATGCAGTACAGTGATGGGTACAGTCATGATTAACGAAGCATGATGAGATGCAGCATAGTGATGATGGGTGCAGTATGGTGCAGCACGGTGAGCTGTAGCATGATGACGAAATGTAGCACAACAATAGGTGAAGGAGTCACCTTGGAGAATCAGTTGAAGCAGCGTATCTTCAATTGATCTCATGTATCATCTTCTTAGAGATGATCTATGCTCTTATCTAGATAAGACAAAGTGTTGACTTCTGTTGTAAACGTACTATCTCTCTCTCTCTCTACTGAACTATTGAAGAACATATAAGAAGAATTCATCAAGGGTTTCCCCACATTAGGGTTTGTCCCTGGCTAGCACCACATCTTGTGTCCTCTTGTCTTGGCTTGTCTTTTGTGATTTATATTTATGTTCTATTTGTAGTTTACTTTAATGTTGATGTGATTGCTAATCTGGAAAAGATATTGAGCTAATTGTGAAAATTGAAATAAATTGCTTTAAGCATAAAACACACCTAAAATTAACAAGAATCCCTTTAGAAAGCTCAAAAAACCCAAAATGGCTAAGGGTTAAAGGAAAATTGCAATTGGGACTTGGGACAGTTCATCGCAATCACATATCGGTATCGTTGGGGACCAGGAGGCAAAGAACATTGGCGATTGTAAAAAATGCGATCCGTTGATTGCTGATATCATGTATTGGCGTCGGTGGGTCAGGGCACCACGTTTATCAACCGATCGATGGGATTTAAGTCCTGAAGACTACTCCGGGGGCCCAATTGCGATACAATGTAATATCGCCAGGGGTGCTGAGAAATTCATTAACAAAGAAAAGCATGGCAAAACCAAGCCCAAAACAACCTTTTTCTCTCTCCTCCAGGGGGCCACGTGGCAGATTTTGATTGATCCTCAGAGTTGATGTGGCGGCTGACGTCAGCGATGATGTGGCACGTATGGATGATGACATGGCAGGGGGACATGTGTCACTAGTTTTTGGCATTTTTAGGGGTCCTATAGGGCTGTTTCTGAGTGCCACTTGGCACCACTCACAAGGTGACACGTGGCAATGATGATGTTAGAAATGACGTCAATAGGTTATAGGCGATCGACGATTGGCAGCGTTGGGTCTTAGGTTTATCGACGATTGCGATGCGATGAGGAAGGGTCCCGAACACGATATATTATAAACGACGACCTATAAAATTTCCGAGTCCGGGACTTATTGCAATATAAAGATAAAGGCCCACTGCGCATTTGTTGAAGGCCTTAAGCACTTTAAGGAAAATCCCCCGTCTCTGCCTATGTTCCTATGGGGAAATTCATAAAAGGGGCTGAAACAAAGAGGGCCTAAGACTCAATTGAAAGTGCCCATTGATTCACCTGTTTGAATGATTTAACACCGCGTATGTTCGCTTGTTCAAATGGTTAAAAGCCCGCAATACACCGATAACACTACACAGAGCCTTTGAAAGACGGATGAGTCGGCCGCTAGGCGTTTTACGAGGATTATGGGCGCATTTAAAGAAATACTGCCTGCAACATGCCTCTATCAGTCGGCACCGAAGGCATTTTAATGGCAGAATTGACTTAAGTCGGTTGATGTATAAATGAACCACGTCAAAACAACCAAAAAGAGTCTATGACAATAGGGACGTGGCTCCTTCCGAGGTCTCAACTGAAGCAGCAAGGGGACACCTCCTCCTTTCTCTCTCAATTCTCCTTCTCTATGCATTGATTTCTGTATTTTTCAAGAAAGGGATTTGATACCGTTGTAATCTTTTTGGGGGCAACAAAGCCTGTCACAGAGCCGAGACAACTAGTCTAGTATGCCAACTGGGGCTTGGGCTCAGATCTTTTTGTAAACTATAATGACAGTACCCCTCTCTTTATATAAAAGGGGGAAGAAATATTATGTAGGCGATCCTGGTTCTAGGTTGGTTCCAGATATTCTGACATGCGAGGGCTGAATTCTATCATGCCTTTTTGGTTCACTTTGTTGTATTCATGGGATTTCACTGATATCATTGCCGAATGTATGGACTGGTTATTGGCTTCTCTGAGATGAATGATATTTTCCGGATTGATTCCAAACATGTTAATGTGCAGTAAGTTTTCCCTTTTGTATCCTCTTTCCAATTTTGTATTTCTTCCTTAAAACAATGTTAAGGCAGTTGTTATGTTTTTGGCTAATAAATGGATTTGTCTTAACTGCTAAATAGAAGAGAGTACATGTGTGAGACCACATAATTAATTATGTCATCTTTATGCATGTAGTACCTGTCATCCTTCAAATTTACTCGTCTGTGAGTAGCTTACAGTACCGGTGGTGGCTCAGACTTACCTCCACTGTTGAACAAAGATTGATACCCATTATTATGCAAGCCTGAAGCTTTACATCAGCTCCCCCTATCATTGTCATTCCACCTTCTTACTCTCTCATGTTTCTGCTGAAATACAATGGTTGAGGACTCTGTTTATTACAACCCTCTGCACCTGATTTCCTCCTTCTCCTCCCCCTCTCCTTCACCACTTCAACTTTAGTTCAAGCTATCTCATTTCCATGTGTAGGCCACCAGAAGAAGAAACCATTTCTCTTTGAGATTGCTCCATATACCCCCAGCATCTGGATTCATGAGTTGGCTTGAATCTCCCTCATTAAGGCATATTGACCAAACCCTCTTACCACCATCTTCATTTCGTGACAATTGAAGTGCTGCAAACCCCTCTCATACCATCTTACAAGCACTCCTCTATTTAAGATGTCCTAGGCACTGGTCTACAATCAACCCATAGGTTGTCTCTAGGGAGCTTTCTTTGCCTAATGCTACACTTGTGTTGCATGGTGCAAGATTTAGCAACAACATGATCCTTCCCACAGGATGGATTGGCAGGAGATTATGAGTTGGTATCCTATTGCAGGCACGGTATTCTCAGTTAGGAGCATAGTGCAGCAAGGATCCTTAGACATGAGGAGCACCACATGCTCCAGTTGGCGGTGGGAGGTAGGCCAACAACTTTCCAGCACTTCAGGCCTACATCTACCTAGTGGGATTGACCTTAGCCTATGCCAAGGGTTGGACTGGAGAGAGGTGATGAGTTGGTACGCAGTTAATACAGTAGCATTCATATCCAGAGCTATAGCATAGCAGGAACCATGGAGCATTGATGCTCGTCCTTGGTGGCACTAGGATCCAAGAGGATTTGTTGATGACAGGCTCAGTCAGAGATTGGTCTGGGATATGGGCATTGTGGGGTCCGTTCATGGGGGGTGACACAGAGGCATAGCATCACCTAGTGGTTTGTATGGGATTCGGGCATTGGGTCTCAATTGCATTGGGCCACCAGACTGGTCCACAGGTTTGGATTGCTTGAGGGCAAGCAATCTTGAGGCAGAAGGATTTATGATGTTCCTTTTTGTGGTGTTCTTTATGGATGAACTTTCAAGGTTAGAGGCAGACAGGTCACAACCTACAGGTGCAAATTTACTTCATCAGTGGGCCCAGGGGATTTTGGAGATGTTTCATGGGTTTTTGAGGAGTTTTTATGGGATCTGATGGCATTTGCTTGGCATATTCCATCATCTTCACAACTTGTCTTTCATTCTGTTGTATTTCGACAACTTTCGAGAAACATGGTTATTATTGGGCCTAACTCAATTAATTACGCTTAAGGTGGCATTCCAAGAGGAATACTTGATGGAACACATTAGTGTAATAGCTTGCTGAAACCAGAACAAGGAGATCAACAAGATGGGATGTTTAGAAGTTATTTTCAGTGACTTGAGGAGGCATTGTGGCCAATTTACCATTTTCCCACATTAAAAAGATATTTTAATTGAGAGAAATGTGCTCAATAATTAAAATAATAATAAAATAGGAGCTTCTAGAGGGTTCCATTAGATCTATAAAAAGAGGAGGAGGAGGCTATTAGAGGACATCTTGTATTTGATCTTTCTTCTTGTATGAGAGGTTGAGAACCCGATTCTCTACTTCATTGGCAGCCCTAAGATGGAAACCCTTGGGTGATTCAGTGAGATTGGGCGAGTACCCATCTCCCCATGGTGAATTCATCCAAAATTCATAGGAGAGCTCAGCAATGACATTTTAGTTCAGTTTTGGAGGGCCAACACAACATTGGGGCAGATTCTTGAGGCTAGTTTTCCATCGTAGCTATTTTATTGTATCAGCATGTATAGCCTAGTTTCCATTATAATAAAAGCTGAGATTATTTCTACTTATCGTATTATTGAATTGCATGTACTCTATATGTTCTATTTTACATGGAAATCTTCTATTAATTGAATGGTAATTTTATGGAGAAATTTTGGTTGAGTTAGATTTCTGCAAAATTAGCCAAATATCCCATTTGGGATATTACACACTCAACCCTTTCTTGGTTAGTGATCGGGTCTAGATGCTAAAAGGACCTCACTCCACCCTATCCGGTGTTTGATCAGGATCGAAGACCTCACTCTACCCTTCTCGATGTGCGACCAGGGTCCAGGACCTCACTCCACCCTTCCCAGTGTGTGATCAAGGTCTAGATGCTGAAGGACCTCACTCCACCATGCCTGGTGTGTGATCAGGGTCAAAGACCTCACTCTACCATTCCTGGTGTGGGATCAGGGTCCTCCAAGAGACACTCACTCAACACTGCCTATTGAGCCCTCTAGGACTCTTGGACCCATTCTCCCTTTCAGGAGAATGTCCATCAATGTTGTAGACATATCAACACTCCCTCTCAACGAGAGGAGTAACTCCACAAGCCCCAACTTTTCTCTGAAGTATACAAACTTGTCACTTGGAAACAACTTCGTCAGAACATTAGTTGTTTGCTCATTGATGGAGACGTATTCGAGCCTTATTACTCTCCTCTGCACCATGTCACAACTGTCGTGGTGCTTGATTTCAATATGCTTTGACCTGTCATGGAACATGGGATTCTCTTAAAGCTTCACAAAGCTTTGATTATTGCACTGTATCATTGTCGGTTCCAACTCTTAGCCGAACAATCCTGCAAACAACTTCTAGAGCTATACTGCTTCGGTACAAGCCTCATTAGTTGTGATGTACTCTACTTTAGCAGTGCTGAGTGCAATCAACCTCTGCTTCCGGCTCATCCACAATATCATAACAAATCAAACTCAAGCATACTTCGGAGCTACTCTTCTTATCTTCAACACTTCCTGCCCAATCAACGTCTGTATATCCCTTAAGTTGTACATCCTTGTTTGCAACATACATCAAGCCATAGTTCATTGTACCACGCAAATATCTCAAGACGTGCGTTGCTGAAATGTAATGCTCCTGTCTCGGTTCTACCTGCAACTGGTTCAAGGTATTCACAACAAAGCAAATGTTCGGTCTGGTATTAACCAAATACATCAACATACCAATCAATCATTGGTACATAGATGGATCTACCAATCTGGAGTTGGAGACTCTTAACTTCTTCAAGTTAATCACCATGGGAGTCACCATGGATTTGCAATCCATCAGACTGAATCTCTGAATGATCTCTAACACATACTTTCCTTGACCAAGGAAGACTCGCCAGGTTTCTGCCATCTGATCCCGAGTAATAGTGCATCAACCCAAGATCCTTCATATCGAACTCAGAAGCCAACTGTTTCTTGCACTAAATGATAAGAGGCTTGTCACCTGTTAGAAACAAGTCATCAACATATAATAATAGGATCACAGGTGCATTCTTCACAACCTTAAAGTAAAGTTTTGGATCATCTTCGCTTTTGGTAAATCCCAGTCTTGTTAGATAGTTGTTGATACGAGCATACCAAGCTCTTGGAGCTTGCTTGAGTCCATACAAGCCCTCTTTCAACTTCAAACATGAGACTCCTTTCCCTATACCTCAAATCCTTGAGGTTACTCTATGTACATCGCTTCCTCAATTACTCCATTGAGGAAAGCAATCTTTACATCAATCTAATGTAGTTCCCATCCCATAGAGGCAACAAGTGAAATGATGGATCTAATGGAGGTGTACTTGGTAACTAGGGAAATCCCTCTTTCTGCGAGAATCCCATAGCCACAAACCGTGCCTTGTATTTGTCAATACTCCAATTTGCAGTGTGCTTAATCTTGTATATCAATTTGGAAGTCACTACTAACTTCCCTTTAGACCTTGGCACAATACCCCAAACATCATTCTTCATGATTGATTGGTACTCTTCATTCATTTCTTCCTTCCACACCTGCTGACTAGCTACTTCTTCATACGTGGAAGGTTCTTCATCAATGAGTTTTGTCATGAAAGTTGCATAGTTGGAGAACCTTTTAGGTTTCTTCACCTCTCTAGATGTGCCATCAGGTGTTGCATGTCCTTCTGCCTCTTCCAATGTCGATGCTAGTCTCTTCTTGATCTCTGGAACTATGATTGGTTCTGCTAGATCTTGAGGCCCTTCTAGCCTTCCAATACATTCTGTAGAACTTGAATGCTCCTCCCTTGAGGCCTCCTACTTTACTTCATCCAAGGAATCTATGAAAACTTCCTTAGACCTCCAATATGCCACTTTCTCAACGAAGGTGAAGCCTTGGCTGACCTCAATCCATCATTGCTCTGGAATGTATATTTTGTAGGCTTTTAAAGATTCACTATATACAACAGATTTACTTTTCTTTCCTAAAGGCTCAAGCTTGTTCCTCTTATCCTCTGTAACATGAATATATACAAGACAACCAAAGATTTTCATGTGCCCGACCTCTAGCTTCCTTTTATAGAAGGCTTCTTCACGAGTCATAACTTCCAAAACTCTATGAGGACTTCGATTTTGAACGTACAAAGGGAAGTCCAAATCATGTGTCATGGCCTTGATAGATTCTTCAATGGAATTGTTCTTTCGTTTTGTTACACCATTCTGTTGTGGATTATAGGGGACAATTAGCTCCCTCTTAATCCCATCCTACTTGTAGAAAGCAACAAGCTCCATCGAGGTGTATTCTCCTCCATTGTCAAATCTCAGTATCTTGATCTTTCTTCCTGTCAATTTTTCCACTTTAGCTTTGAATTCTTGGAACTTGTTGAATACCTCATCTTTTGTATTCAAGAGATATATCCATGTCTTAAAGGAGAAGTCATCAATAAATGTCACATAATTCAATGAACCACCAAGTGATTTGACGGGCATCAGACCACATACATTAGAATGAATCAAGTCCAAGGCTTCCTTAGATCTATTGTCACTATTTAGAAATGGTTTCTTGATGTTATTTACAAAAGAATAGCCTTTGCATACACCATCATTCCTAATTTCTAGTTCAGGAACCCCTAACACTATTTCGCTTAATTCAAACAATGCTCTAAAATAAAGATGTCCATAGCTTCGGTGTCATAACTCACTTCGATCTATTTTGTCATGTACTAGTGCTTGATCTGGTTGATTGACAAGTCCACACAATTTTCCATCACGAATCCCAATAACCCAACATAATCTAAAGAAACCCTATCACTCTTATCTTTTAAGCAAGAAACAAAGACAAGATTCTTTTTCAAACTTGGTACATAAAGGACATTGCTGAGATGTGCATTGTTCCCAGATTCCAGCTCTACCAATGCTTTTCCAACTCCTTTGGTTGTATAGCTGTTATTGTCTCCCAATTAACACTTTGAGACAACTTCATTTCTGTCATGCTTGAAAGATTCCCATGCTCTCCGGTCATGTGCCTTAATGCTCTACTATCTACCAACCACATCTCATCATCATCTGCAAGGGAACCTGTCAAAGCAGAATAGTAGAAAAAATCCTTTTCACCTTTGGTCTTCTTTGGTTTTTCATCTTCCTCAACTTATGTTGCGGAAGCATGTTGTTTCCCTTTTCTTTTCTTGTTAGACATGTTACCCACCACTAGTGGGTGACACCTATAGGAGAAAATTTTCTGCTAGATTTGTCTTCAATCAGCATCCGACAACCCCTTGCAACCAACTAATAGCTTGATGTGCCACTCTTCTCCGCCACCTGAGCCAGTCATTGTGTGCCCTCACTCATCTGTCATGATCATAAGTTTGAAGGTGGGCCTTCCAACCCCGAAGGTATGGTTTTTCATTATGTAATTGGGCATTTATGCTTGCCTTTTTTGGGCACATTTGGACATTGATTGGTGGGGGGATTCAGCGGAAAGAATGGGCTTGGACTGTACTCTTTTTCCCTTGCCTCAACTTGGAGTTAATCTTGTACCCAAGTCCTGTGTGATCTCCTTCATGGGCTATTAGCTTTAGGAGTGGCACGACATGGAAAACCTTAGTTTTGGTTGCATGGTCCCACTTCCCAATACCATATATCTCACCCCCCTTCGCTCATTACAACCCTTTTCACATTTTCCCATATGGGTCCACAAGGTGTTAGCCTACCCCTCCCCTTGTCCACATCTTTGGTCGGGCCTAGAACAATGCCCCAGAAGCTAAGGCAGCTAAAAAGAAAGATAAAGAATAATTTGGCCACTTACACCAATAAATTTACCAAAAAATGCAAAAGATGGTTGGGACATAAATTTTGGCACATGGGCAAAAGCCAAACATAAGCTCTACCCCTTATCATCATGGCCATCACCCTGGTTCCTAGGGCTCCTATGAGTGCCCCCTACATCATACAAGAACCCATGATTGCCCCAACCCCTGGTGGGAAATGAACTGCCCCACCTTAAGGGGGTAATCACTGCTACATCATACACCGTGCTCTCATCCCCTGGAGCCGTGAGCAATAAAATGAAAGAAAATCAATAAAAGGAAAAGGCATGTGAAGAAGGGTGGAAAAACAAAATCCAGGGTAACTCATGTACCACTTTTTCTCCCTCCTACAATCATACACCTATGTGTGGGCTTCCTTCATTATAGCTACTCTTGTACCATGGCATGTGGCTTGGAGCCTTCCTTTTGCCCCCATTTTGTTCCATCATTATTTCACATGACACCTGCCATTCGATAGTGTACCATGGACCTATCACTCCCTTAGAGGTAGAAACCACCTGTAATGACCACTAGTCATATACGCAGCGGAAATATTAAAATACTTCGTAGAAAAATACATCCATTGTAGGACAGTAAGTGTAAATTGTATATTATATAAAGAAATTGATGATAAGATGAGTACAATTGAGAATGAGGGTCTTGTATATATAGTCAGATAAGTACCCTTTCACGAACAAGCATGTCTCTAAGACATGCCTTTTCATAATTAACTAACTAACCATTAGTTAATTTACTTATTATTTATTATTATATTTATATTATTATGATTATTATTTATTATCTATTTTTACATAATTTATGTTCATAACATTGCCTTCTCCTTCAAAAAGCTTTGTCCTCACAACTTACTGATGAAGGATCGAATCTCTTATGTCATTCAGAATATCTTCTTGTTTTTGAGCTTTTATCTTTGTTGATACAAGACGATATGATGTTCTGAGTGATAGACATAATTGTAGTACTGAAAATGGATTGGACCATCCTAGATTAATCTTCTGGGGAATCTTCTGATCCTTGGAGATGTGTGGTGAATAGTTATTTTATGACTAAATTGAGCTCACTTCAATATTCTTCGGAACATAAGTTTTTTTATGTTATGTGTGATATAGATTTGTAGATTGATTAAGGTGTCTGCTCTTGTGATTCGGATGTAGATAAGCATTTTTTCTTGTTTGAACTTCCTTAAATGTTTTTATGGTAGTTTCCTGATTTCCATTAGGCATTGTCGTTGTTGACTTAACTATTGAATCCTTATTTGGGGTGTCCTCTGTTTGAACATCAACCTCTGAGTACGTTTTTACTTCAATAAGGTTTGGATTTGCCTGAACTGCGAGATTAGTGGTATTGATGTTTATTTCTTCAGTTTGGACTAGTACATCTGGATATTTTCATGGTTCCTTTGCAACAAGTTCTTTGAATCTATTCGTCAATGATTTCTTTTCGTCCTTAAGTTTTTTAATCTGTTTGAGCAGATTTTGATTATGATTTTTGAGATGTAAGCATTCCTCATTCTCTGAGTCAACTTTATTTTGGCCTTCACGCTTCTCATTTTTTAAACACTTGATTTGTTCTACTAATGTTTGGTTAAGGCTCTTTAAACGTAAATTTTCTTCTTCTTGTTCTAATAAACGCTCCTTGAGTTCCTTCTTTGACGCTTTAGTTTTCTTGACTTGTTCGACTAGTTTTTCTTGGTGATCTTTGAAGCACGAAATTTCTTCGTCTTTGTTGCAAATGACTTCTTCAAGCTCTTTTTGCTTCTTTGATATAGTTTTTTCATTATCTTGAAACATCAAGTATGAGATATCCTTAAGGTATTTTAACAAAGTTTTTATTGTTTTTGATTTACTTGTTAGTCTCGAAACATGAGCATCTTCCCTTTATAAGGAAACATCAAAACTTGTTTCTCTATGTTTAACATGAATGTACCCAAATCCTTAAACTAGGGTTGACCGAGTATGATGTCAGTGTTTTTATCCATCCTTACAACATGAAATTGAGATATGTACTCATAATGACCTATTGTCACTTGTAGATCACTAATTTTATACTCTTTTTGGTCAAAAATATTTTTCTTTACACCAATGCTTAGATCTGGAATTAATAGTTGATTTTCCAAGTTGATGTTGATACAATTTTTAGCGTTTCTGGGGCTGATAGCGGCATTAACTTCTCTTCCTTGGATAATTCCTTTTAATATAATTACTCCGTGATCTGTAATTGAAATACCATTATAGGAAAACCTTTCTTCCTTCATCATTTTAGAATTGAGCTCCACCATTTTTTTAAACGATTAATCCCATCTGTTTTGTCGAGACGACTTAAGGTATTATGTAATCTAAATATATAAAATTTCTTTCAATTTGATGGATTGTGAACACTTAGCTATCAATTGGATTCTCCAAATTCACCTTTTTATGTTTTATAAGAATATATATCTTCCCTTTAATCCACTAAGGAATAAAATTTAATACTACCCTTTTCTTATATTCACTTATATATATTTGTATGCTTCTCTTTATACTTATATAAAGAGATATGCTTTCACGTAACCTTCTTAATTTGTAATATATATATATAAAACTTTATATTCTTTCCCTTTTTTTTAACTTGACTTTTTCTTTAAAATACCCCTTTATAATATTAAACTTCTCTTTATATATCTTTTATTTATAATTTTTACTTTTCTTTTTTTGAAAAGTTACAACCCTAGTGAAACGTGACTATTCATCTCTTTGGGGTATAATATAAAATAGATGTCCACTTATGTTCCTTTCACTCGGTTAATTTTCTCCACGTAAAAGTAAAACTTACCATTCACATATAGAGTTTTTGTATTCCTTTTGTTTTTCTGTTACCATGAAAATACCATGGGTTGCTAAAACCATGGGCTTGTAAACCACTTAATGAAGAATCAAGATAATATTATATACTCTTCGTTCTCTTACGTATAGTTTTAAAGATATTTGGAAAGATTGCCTCTTAACTTTATCATGCACTTTTTATCAATAATGTAGAACCTTTTTATATATATGAATGTTCTCCTTCAAATTTTACAACAGACTATATATATCTTTTTTCTTAATAGTATATTTTTATATGATTTTTTTTTATTCCAATTTTTTTATTTAATGGCCAAAGCCCTGAATGGCGAAACTGGTGGAATGGAGAATCTCCAAGACTGGTGTAGCGAAACGCTTAAATCACGACAACAACAAGGTTGACGATAGGTTGATGGCCAAAGGCCGGATTAGACATAGCTCTAATACCAATGTTACAAACAAGGTTCATATACTCAGAGGAATCCTTTGATACCACTGTAACAAACAAGGTTTGTATACTCAGAGGAATGCTCTAATACCAATGTAATGACCACTAGTCATATACGCAGCGGAAATATTAAAATACTTCATAGACAAATACATCCAATGTAGGACAATAAGTGTAAATTGTATATTCTATAAAAGAATTGATGATAAGATGAATACAATTGAGAATGAGGGTCTTGTATATATAGCCAGGTAAGTACCCTTTCACGAATAGGGATGTCTCTAAGACATACCTTTTCATTATTAACTAACTAACAATTAGTTAATTTACTTATTATTTATTATTATTTTTTTTTCCCGTAGAAAAAAGTCGTAATTTTATTCATATGAAGAAAATTACATTTTGTAGATGCTTAAAGCATATGCATATGAGTTGTTCCTGATTATCAGGAAACATAAGAATATAAAAAAACAAGAAAAAAAGAATTAATCCAGCTGGCCTATACTTTCCTACCCTTCTTCTTCTCCATTCTTTGCCAACCTCCAGTGCTGAGAGTGGGAGCAATAATGGCAAGCTTGTTTTCCATTGTCTTCATTGGTTGTCCTTTGTCAGATTCCGATCCTTCGGAACCATGTGTTCATTTGGTGCCACTTATTTCTAGTTGTAATTCTTGTTGTTGTTTCAATATATTTTGCCCCAAGTTAGGACCTCGGGTGTTCTCTCCCTGTATGTTTTCCTATCTCATTTGCATGCTTGTAGGTTCTGTCTTCAATTCCTCCTCTTCCAGCAATTCGGTAAGCTACCAACCTTTGGGTTTTTTCTGTTGTTTTTGTTCCCTTTAGGCTCCTTGTTGGCCAGTGGACAGGCATAATGTAGGTGCCCTGTTTGTAAGTAGCCGCGGCATTTGAATGCTATCTTCTCATAGTCAAGTGGTTGTATCCACAGTGAATTATTAAAATTCAATGTGAGGTGATCTAGTAGTCCTTGACTCAGGTCCACTTCTACACATATTCTGGCATATGTGAAAATTCCCCGAATAGCTTTGTCTTCATCTGTTTTAAGGAACTTTCCCAAGGAGTTCCCAATGGCTATTAAAACTTTTTGATGCCAAAAATGTAGTGGAACGTTATGCAGCCTTACCCTAACTGGCATTGTTGAATCTATCATGGTATTGGCATCGAAGTCCGAGAACCAGGGGGTGATGAAGAGGCCAACATTGCCCCAAAACCAAGGCCCCTGATTAATGATGTTGTCTCGTTCTTGTTCTGTGCTGAATCTAACTATGAAAAACCCCTTAGGGCATAGATATATTTCACAGTTAGATGACCATGATGAGAAAATCCATTGATGCAGTGCATCCGATTTTGGCCAAAAACCATTAAATCTACATATAACAGCACTATGGGCTAAATCTGTGTATAGATCAGTTACCTCCCGCAGAGATACTGTGAGCGTTGGTGATTCCGGCTTTTGTTCCACGATGTAGGGACCTGGTAGCTTTGATGTGGGTGTTGGTTTGTTTAGCAGTGGTTCCTTTCCTTTGACTGCATCGCGAAAGGAGCCTGAAGCTTTTGAACTGGCTCCCTTGCATCCACTTCGCAGTCTCAGGTTGAGAATGATAGTTGAATCTTTAATGACTCCATAGTCCTGAAGTGAGTGATGGTCATGCAAGCTAAGTCCTATATATATCAGATTTTGATATGTTGTTGGGGTTCCCAATTTGAACTGGATCTCCCTTTTTAGCTCTTGTACGCTCATCCCTATTTTGATCTGTACGCAACAATGTCTGCCTTCTATCGATCTGATAAAGATTTGCGTCAGATCTGCATTCATACATGGTGGATCGACCTTGTCCAGGCCTCGATTTGATGGATCTGCCTTTTCTGTCTGCCCAAAGGCAACCCGGAAAATGGGAATCTGTCTGTGCCTTATTATCTCCTGTTTAGGCTCATCGACTGGCTCTCTTTGGCTCAGAAGGGGAGCCACAGGGCCCATTGTAGTTAGTTCTGTAGACAGAGCTTCCAGGAGAATATCCCCAATCTTCTTCTGTTGTGCCCAGTGCACCATAAAGAGGGTGTTTGTTGCAGATCCGTCAAGTCGATTGATACATTGGCGATTGTCCGGAGCTGGCCACCGCTTGGCCTGATATACTATTAGGCAGCCCATTTTTGAGGGCCCCCTTCCAGATATGTAAGATAGAGATCCTCGGATCTGGGGAAATTGTGTGAGCTCTAATCTTATCAGGGATCCTACTGCTGCAAAGCTACCTGAATGAGGGTCATTTATCCTTGTCGGAACCCATACAATTACGTGGTATATCAGATCTAGGTTGCTCTGTTGGATCCCCCTAGAAACAACCAAATCCCGTGTCTTGGGGTTTCTCCCCAGACACTCGCTGCTCTTAGGGACATCAACAGTCTACATTGCGATGGCAAAAAAGAGATCTTCCTCAGCATCGGACCGGTTATATGCATATCCCAATTCAGATCCGGGCTTGACCATCAGCGAGGGCTTGTTGTACAGTAGCCAGTAGTGTGGATCGTCATGTATTGCACCAGATCTGATGGCGAGACGGGCTTCAGGGGAGAAAATGGGCGCCAAGGACTCAGCTAGAAGTGAGGCGCTGCGTCCCTGTTATGCAGCGACTGCAGTTGATGTTGTCATTGACTCCTGTCGCAAGCTAGGGTTCCCAAAATTTCAGAGCGATCGGGCTCCTACTTATTATTTATTATTATATTTATATTATTATTATTATTATTTATTATCTATTTTTACATATTTTATGTTCATAACACCACCTAACAGTGTCCTTCATTAACCTCTCTTGTTGAACAAGGTAACACCTGTCCATGTTTAAAGCCCATTTGGAAGGGCATTCCACTATAAAGTATCCACTTATGCCCTTAATTAGCAAGCATATTTACTCGATTGCACTAACGATTAATTGCACTGGAAGGTGAAGAGACGCATTGGATCTTATACAGAATTGTTGTTGGTTCTTCATCATAGACTTGGTCTCCCTATATGGGATCCAAGCCCTCCAGAGGGTCATAATGGCACTTATCTATAAAACAAGAGGAACAAAACTAGTGTCTTGACTTTTCCAAGTTCCCTAGGGAGTTAGAGCTCCAATAGGGCATGATGAAGTGGTAGGTAGGTGATGATGTAGCAACTCTAGGAAAGATATGACGATTTTGAGAGATACCTAATTTGGATCCAGGCCTGCTTCAGAATGGCCAAGTGCCAAAATTTTAAAAAATGCAATGGTGTTGGAGATCCAACTTTCACGTGCCTAAATTGAATTACTAAAGGGAAAAGTCAAGTTAAAAACAGTTATTGGTGAAGTCAACTAAATTGGAGACCCGTTGGATGAATTAGTTGAGCAATGGACCATGGGCAAAGGGAATCTTGAACTAAATTGTGGAAACTTGTCCAAGTTGACCAACTAATGGATGAATTAAAAATTATATTGTAATATTTTATGAATTAATTTGGTGAGACTCCAACTTATGGATGAATGGTAAATATTTTTGTAATGTCCCTTCCTAAATTAATTTGGAACAAAATTAATCACTACATATTGGG
Source organism: Pinus taeda (assembly GCA_000404065.3). Lineage (NCBI taxonomy): Eukaryota > Viridiplantae > Streptophyta > Pinopsida > Pinales > Pinaceae > Pinus > Pinus taeda. Next base: position 46,062 of record APFE031594846.1, on the reverse strand, counting down.
GCCAATTTTGGAGGTGATGGGGCCCCTTCAATTTTATTAGGAGGCTTAGACTTTAGTAGAAGTTATTTTTGTGTGGTTAAGTTATACGTGGGGGCCACTCACACTAGGAGAATATGCACTCCCTAGTTCGAATTGCATGACAGGGGAAGTCGATGGTTAAGTTAGAGGTCCACGATGGAGGGAAAATGGAGCGAAAAGTGCTCCACGAAATCTATAAAAGGCAACTCTCCTCAATTCATCATCTTTGGCATATTGAATTTCTCTTTAGTTGCTCGAGCTGCTGAGTCGAGTCACTTGTTTAGCAAGAGTTCTTCAAGCGGAGAGCTCACCCTTTCTTTGGGGGACTTCGACTACCACCATAGAGACGTTCATCTACATTCTTTCGAGGAGGATTTCATTGTGATTTCCAGTAGTTGCATTCATCATCTCCTGGTGGTGCGTATTTCTGGAGGACACAGTGAAGGGAGGTCGAGTTGTGATTGTGACATCTTCCAGAGGAGCTTTGGCTGGGAGAAATTCTGAAAAGGAGGCATAGGTGTTTGGCTGCCATTTTGGTGAGTTTTGGAGCTGGGGGAGAGCCCTCCTATTCAGTGTGACTTTTGCACTTCCTAGGCCAGTGCAGTGGAGTCTCAGCTATTGAGGCTAATCTTTGTCGGGAGAGTTAATGGAAGCACTTGTGGAGGAGATTGCCACTTTTTTGGAGCCTCGGAGGAGGGTTTTGTTGCTATCTTTGCAGGTCATGTTCTTGAACAGTCTTGAAGGGCATAGGGAACAGCCTTGGAGGGAGTAGGGCCTCTTGGAGTTCGATTTTGGGAGGTTGGATTCAGACCAAACCCTTTCTGGGTTTTTGTGGGCTTTGTTCAAGGAGCTTGGGGTTAATTTTGCAGCATTTTCTAAGAAAAAGAGGTGGGGTTTCTAGGAGTTCCATTCCAGCTAGCAGTGAAGTTTTTTGCGCAGTGCAGAGCATTAGAGGAACAGTCATTTATCAGTGTTTGATATCATTGTCTTATCACTTGGGTTTTGTCATGCTTGCCATTGAGGCAAGCCCAGGTGCATTTCTCCATACTATTGTACCTGCTCCATTTCTGGAGCTTTTATGAGTATTCGCTAAATGTTTAAAATTTATGTGTTGTATATCGATTTTGCTTTATATATCACTTTTTATCCAAGTTTGGAACTTTATAGTGCTACCAGAGCTCAGATTTTGGCTCAGCCGTGGGGATTGTCCTATGAGTGAGGAGGAGGACCAACAAAATATTACTCACAAAAGGCAAAGGTATCGGAGCAGGGAGAGGGAGTTGGAGATCACTCCAGAAACAAAGGACCATGGGAAGGCAGTGGTAACAGAAGACATGGGGAAGCCCAAGAGCAGAGAAGAGATTGCCTTCGATATTCTCTTGAAGGATTTGAGCGATTTGGCAAAGGGGTAGAAGGAGATGTTGGATGAGATCAAAATGCAGAATTGGGAGCGGAGCATTCATTGGGAGTTTCTATTTTATGAGACTTTGGGGGCCTCTCAACAGTGTGATCATCTTTCACCCACTCCGCAGCTTCCAACATTGAGTGGGCCAACTCGAGCCACTCTATTGTCTTTCTTACCTTTGGCACAAGGTGAACTGGGTGGAGTTGAAGATCAATCACCTATGGGGGAGCATTCTGTGAAAATTTCTGAATTTAACACATCAGAAATCCCTACTGCTATTTCTGGTTTATTATCTCCTACTTGTTCTTTACATTCACAAGTTATTTAATCATATAAACCAGTGTTGCAAGAAACGTCCCCTCAGATCAAAACCCCGATCCACGATCTGTACGGATGCATGGGGGAAGTGTCGTACGAAGCACGTTTCGGAAAAACCGAAATGCGTTTCAGACTAATAAACATGCTTTTTGGAAATTTTGGAAGTGTGTGACCGAAACATGCTTCATACGACGCTTCAGCCATATGAAGCATCAGGCTTTGGAGTACGAAGTGCACGGATCGCAAGTGATTCCGTACAACTTCCTCCGTTTCCGCCATGCAGCCAAAAAGGCGTCGTTTTTTTATTTTATTTTTATTTTTTTATTTTTTGGCATTTTGGATTGTTGGGGGTGCGTCCACCTTGGGTTAGGGTGAGGAATGAAGGGGTTTAACCCCCCATTCATCTCGAATTTTCTCACTTTGAGTTTATGAGAGTTGGAGAAAAAAGAGGAGAAGAAAAGAGAAGAGAGGAGAGCTTGGAGGAGTGAAGTAGGAGGAGCTAGGAGAAGGAGGAGGAACTTGGAGTAGGAACTTGGAAGACTTCCATCTACAAGAGCTAAAGAGGTAAGTGCAAACCCCAAACTCCCTTATTTTTTTGACATTTTTCTTGTATTTTTCTCCTCCCTCTCTTACTCTTTCCCATTGTTTCTACTTGCTCATTTAATTGCAGGTTGTCCACCACCTATATCCATATTCCAAGATGGTGTTCTTTTGGCTTTTATGTGTCATTCCACTTTTGGTTTTAATAATGGCAAGGGGGAGTAGGAATAGAGGGGAAGAAGCACAAGAAGATAGTGGTCCCAATATGAGTGTCCCAATATATGATGAGGAGGAAGAGTTTGAAGAGGAAGAGGATGAAGTTGAATCTGAAGGGGAAACTGAAACACTAGAGGGGAACACTGCATTAACACCCTTGTGGAACTATGTGACCAAACTTGAAGGGGGAAAGGGTGGTGGAAGCTACAAATTTTTGTGCCCTCATGGTTGTCATGGAGGTAAACCATTTAATGGTTCATATACCCGTGTGAGGAGGCATCTTTGTGGGGTGATGCACAATGATGATAAAAAGGGTGCTGTGGGGATACAAATTTGCCCAAACATTTCAGCTGAACAAAGAAGAAAATACATCCAAATAGAGGAGGCTGCACAACAAAAAAGCAAGAAACAAAAAATTCATTTTGAATCAAGTGCAACCTCTAGATTTGGTAGCTCATCTCCTCATGGTACTTCTGGAAGCTCTAGAGGTAAAAGAACAATAGGGGATTTCCTTAATGTTGTTGGGAGGGATGATGTGGACGGAAAGATGGTTCAATTTCTTTGTGCTTGCGGTGTACCATTCAATGTGCTTTGCTCTCCCTATTGGCATGAAATGGTAAAGACCATCAATGAAGCCCCAAAAGAATACAAGTCCCCCAACTATGAGAAAGCTAGAACAATGTTATTAGAAAGAGAAAAAGCAAAGGTTCAAAGAGCTTTGACACGTTTTACAAATGAGTGGGTAGATTGTGGGGTATCCATTGTATCAGATGGGTGGACAAATTAGAAACCAATATTGGATAAATGTTCTTGGTGTTTCTGCTAGTGGTGCAGTATTTATTACATGTCATGACTCCTCCTCCATCAGTGCATCTTCCCAAAACATTGCAGATCTCCTATTGCAATCAATCAAAGATGTTGGTCCGAAGAATGTGGTTCAAGTGATCACAGATAATGCAGAAAATTGTGAGGTAGCAGGAAAAATTATTGAGCGTACTCATCCACACATCTTTTGGTCTAGGTGCCTGGTTTACACATTGAACCTTTTGATGCATGATATTGTGAAGCATAAAGAATGTGGGTGGATTAATGAGCTTTATAGGAGAGGGAAGCAGCTCATTAAATCCATCGTAGGGCATACAAGGGTAAACTACTTCTATGGCACTTACTCCAAGTCGCAATTGCTTAAACTTGCAAAGACAAGATTTTCTAGTTACTACCTCACCTTTAGGCGGCTAGTGAAGGTGAGACAAGCTTTAACTAATATGGTGTGCGCTGAAACATGGGATGAAATTAACACTGATAGAGATGGTGCTAATGTAGCCAAGGACACTATTCTTGACATGTACTTTTGGTCACAAGTTAAATATGTTTTGCAATTTACCAAGCCAATTTATTACATGATCAAGTTTGGAGATTTAGATCAACCAATAATTTGGGAGGTGTATGAGCAAATGGATAGCATGTTGGGGCAGATTAAAAGCATTGTTGAGCCTAGAGATATCACCTTGTACAATTATATTCATGCAGAGGTGGAAAACCGATGGGAAATGCTAAATGTTCCATTGCATGCATTAGCATATGTTTTGACACCTAAATACTATCATCCATCATGGCTTTCAACACTAGCACCTGGGGGGGTGAAGCAGGGGAAAACCACACCAAGATCAAGAGGTTCACAAAAAATATATGATTGCATTGAGTAAATTAGTCCCTGATGAGGAGTAGGCTACCATGGTACGGAGACTGTTGAGCAACTATATGCTTAACACTGGTCCATTTGGGAGCACGTATGCAATTAGAGATTGAGAGACTTTTTCTTCTCTTGAGTAGTGGAACGTGCATGGAGGGGCTACTCCACTTCTACAGACTTTGGCATTGTGGGTGCTATCACATGTGGTAAACATTTCTTCTATAGAGAGGTGTTGGAGCTCTTATTCTTTCATCCACTGTGTTAAAAGGAACAGGTTGAGTTTAGACTGGCTAGAGAGCTTGGTTTATGTTCATTACAACTTGCGATTGTTGTCCCATTAGTGTGATGATGCAAAGACTAATAAAGACCTTAAGATTTGGGACAGGAATCCAGAGGGGCCCAATTTGGAGGATGGAGTGTTGCGATTAGAGCAATTAGAGGATGCTCTTATTCAGGTATGTCCATTGTGGTGTGAATTTTGCTTATAAAGCATTTCTCTAATTCATGTTTTTAATTTTTTTGTTAACTAGTGTTTTTTTTGTATGAATTTTTTGAGCGATTCCAGGATGATGATGATCGTGTTGAGATGCCACCCCCATCTGGTCCCTTGGTTCCTAGGTTCCATGGTTCAATACCAACACCATGGGGTTCGCCTTCATCAGTTTCAGTGCCACAACTTCCACAGGCACCATCTTCTTCATTGCCACCATGTGGAGGCCCGTTGCCACGTTCTCTTCGTGGTGGAAGGAGGAGAGATTAGTAGATATATTCACAATTTACTACTTTTGTCATAGATTAATCATTAGACTTGTAGGCTTGTGAATTTGAACCTTTTTGTCTTGGCGGTGACCAAGTGACATATTTTGTAAACATTATTATTTGAATTTTGGACATCACAAATGTTGACAGTGGCTCACTTGCTAGATAAATCATAATATGCTCTATGTTTTATGTTTTATAATATGCTTAAATGTTTTATGTCTTATAATATGCTTAAAATTTTGATGTCTGTTTGTAATTGCTAGAATATAGATGGTTGATGTTCGAATAATTAATCATTGATGTACATACTAGTAACTACAATGGAATCATGGATGTCGTATCTATCTTGATTTATGCAAAAATATCCATGTTTTCATGTCTTCTACACTTCGCTTCCTAGATTTTTGGAAAATGACGCTTCCGCGTCTCCGCTTCCAAAAAATGTCCCTGTTTCATCCCCACTTCATGCAACATTGATATAAACATCAAAATAAACACAATAGAAGCCTTCACAAATATACAGATCGGCAACTGAAATAAATTGAAACAACACAAGGGACACCGTTATTTTTGGACAATCATCCCGGGAAAAACCGAATGCAGGAAAACCAATGTAGCAGATATGAGAGTTTTATTATTATGCAGTTTTTTGAATACAACTAGGGTGCTAGAAATGGCTAACCCTTCAGAGATTGTCCTCAGCAGTAGTACCTCTCTTTGGAGACAGATATTTCGGCCAATCAGCAACCGAATGAATAGCCCCACAGTAACTTCGATTGTTCCTTCGTTGGACAACGAAAGCTGCACCAAGCTTTCTTCTGGAACTACATCACCCTTCTACGGCTCTACGTCAGCTAACCAGCTCTCAATCTGCCCCATGAAAATTCCTCAGCACAGCCTCTTCTATCCAGCATCAGCTCTGCAGCCCTCTGCATCAGCCTCTCTGGCTTCTGTGTCAGGTTCTTGGCCCTCTGCGTCCTCTGCACTGGCCTCCTCAGCCTCTGTGTCAACCCTTGTTGCCTCTGTGTTAGCCTTCCTAGGCTTTGCGTTGTCTCTTTGGCACTTTCTCTACCTCTCTAATATGTATTCCCGGCCTCCTTTCAAACTACCCCTCGTTTCAACAAATCACTACCTCAATTTCTCAGCAAACCCTGCCCCAAAAAATCGAATTGACTGATCAACTTGGTGTGTCTCCAATTGACCCTCAGGCCTCTTCTTATACTTTTTCTGTTGACGATTCAACGGCTAAGATTAGATCTGGCTTGATCCTCGTTATTTAGAACTTTGTCACCCATATTATATTAGTACACATTAATATTTTAATTTTCCTAAATTTAAACTTAGGGTCTTATTACAAATATTAATTATTTTAATATCTCTCCATCCAAGTGGAATTTACCCAAACGATTTCTGGGTCTTGGAGACGTCATGTGACTTAGCCTCTCCACCAATTTTCACAGCGAAAGCACATCCAATGCTACCAAAAATCAGCACTACCTCTTAGCGAGGAATGTGCTCTAGTAATGCTTTACCATAGAAACATCACATTGATCCTCTGCATCGGTAGATGTGTTGATGCTTGGCCTACTACCTCACATCCCCTGCATTGTTGCTTCCTGTACTACTGCCCATGACACTGCCACTGCCATTGCTACATTTGTATTGTAGGTCCCTCTCAACGTGCTGCAATGTTGCCCATAGCACTGCCACTACTAACTGCTGCACTATAACTCAGTTACCGAGAAGAAAGTAACTAACTTCACTCAAAAACTGACATCCTGGTCAATCTGGAAGCCTCGTGATGTTGAAGCTACCTATGTTGCTATCATGTGCTCACTTTGTTGCCACTGTGCTATTGCAAACACCTTTGTGCCTCTCGCACTACTGCAACCTCCATTGCGCTGCTACAGACTTATGTACTCTAGCACTGCCTTGTCACTCCACCACACTTTGCTCCATCCGACACCTGTCATCATGCTATTGTCGTCAAGGGCTCTCATAATCGTATGTGATCCAAGAGTTTGGGCACCTCAAGGATCCTGCCCCAAGTATGTAGTTCTCCTGACTACAACTCAATGTCTCCCCACCTCTTCTCTAGAGGTGCATGAGCACTCATGGCACAATCGTCATCAGTCTAGACATCCTTCTTCGCCTTTACTAGAGCTGCCTTTGAGTCAGAAGCTTCTCCCTTGCCTTTCTTCTTAGGGCATTGAGAGGAATAATGTCCCAGTTCCCCACAACTGAAGCACTTGACCTTGGAGATGCCTTTCTTCTTCTTTTTCTGAACCCCCTGTTGTGCCGCAGATGCTAGAGCCACATCCTCCTCCTCTTTCTTGACTCGAACTCCCTTACCACTACTCCCTGCATTAGTCAACCTCCTAATCTCTTCCTGTCGAAGCGCTGCCCACATCTCCTCCCAACTAGGGAGAGTCGCTCTGCCCAAGATGCTTTAGACAAATGTCTCCCAATCCTCGGAGACTGCATTTAGAGCAGTCCTGACCATAAAATATGGATCTGGTGTAGACCCCATAAAAGTAAGTTTGTTGCGAATTCCTTACAACCTGAGGAGGAAATGATCTATCTCCTCTCCTTTCTGCATCTGATATGATCTCAGTTGATTCTCCAACAGCATCTTCCGCTGCACGGAAGAGCCCTGGTATAAGGTGGTCAGGGCCTCCCACATCTCCCTTGTTGTGTTCTTCTCAACAATATGTGGTATGACATGATCTTTGACCTCGTCTAGGATAATGCATTTTTCCTTCGTCTCAGCCTCCTTATACTTCTCATTAGCAGCTACGTCAACTGGGATAGCTATGGTTTTCAAGGCATAGTCCTTGATGTGATGTTTATCCAGGATTGTCAGGATCTTGGCCTTCCAGATGACAAAAATGGAAGCCCCATCCAATCTGTCATAATCCCTCAATCTGTTCATTGCCATCTCTGCTCCTCTTTTAGACTCCCTCTGAGTCTTGATTTCCCTCCTGGAAATCCTCTGGCCAACTGTCGAACCACTCCTCTCCAATCCTCCTTTGTCGTTGCAACTCAGATCTGGATCTCTTGGCTAGAAATTTGTCGAGGTAGTGCTTCCCTCTACCTTGGTTCCGTCTCCTTAGACACTGTTCTACTCAGACAAAGACGGCGTCCCACCAACTCCTCAAATCACAATCTGCACAGCTCCCTTAGCCCCGACAACTGAAGAATCTGAGCCCTTCTGGCTCTGCGCAATCACAGTGAGTTGGATCAGCTCCTCTAGGTCTCAATGTCAATCCTTCATAGCTGAGAAAGATGACCGGGCACTGCGTAGGCCTGATCTGCGCCCCCTCTGCGTTTGCGTTGGCCTTTCTCCTGGCTTAGAATGCTAATGCAAGCTCTTCATGAGCCTCTATGTCACCCTCTTAGCACTGCATCACTCCTCTTGCCTCTTCAACTCTGGAACAATGCTATCTCTCGGGACAATTGCTTCTGCTGCAAATTTTTCAGATTTCTTCTGCTGGTGTCTTCAGTCCTCCTATGATATGCAATTGCTCTGATACCATGTGAAAATTTTTAAATTTAACACATCAGAAATCCCTATTGCTATTTCTGGTTTATTATCTCCTACTTGTTCTTTACATTAACAAGATATTTAATCAAATAAACATCGAAATAAACACAATAGCAGCCTTCAAAAATATACATATCAGCAACTGAAATAAATAGAGACAACACAAGGGACATCGTTATTTTTGGACAAACGTCCCCAGAAAAACCCAATGCGGGAAAACCGGTGCAGCAGATATGAGGGTTTTATTATTATGCAGTTTTCTGAATACAACTAGGGTGCCAGAAATGGCTCACCCTTCAGAGATTGTCCTCGGCAGTAGTACCTCTGTTCGGAGACAGATATTTCGGCTAATAAGCAACCGGATGAATAGCCCCACAGTAACTTCGATTGTTCCTTAGCTGGACAGTGAAAGCTACTCCAAGCTTTCTTTTGGAACTGCATCACCCTCCTACTGCTCTACGTCAACTAACCAGCTCTCAGTCTGCCCCATGAAAATTCTTCAACACAGCCTCTTCAGCCCAGCACTCTGCGCTACCTGCATCAGCTTCTTGGCCCTCTGCGTCCTCTGCACTAGCCTCCTCAGCCTTTGCGTCAACCCTTGTTGCCTTTGCGTCAGCCTTGCTGCCTCTACATCAACCTTCCTAGGCTCTGTGTTGTCTCTTTGGTACTTTCTCTACCTATCTGATATGCATTCCCGACCTCCTGTCGAACTGCCCCTCGCTACAACAGAGCACTAACTCGATTTCTCAGCAAATCCTATCCCAGAAAATCGAATTGATTGATCAACTTGGTGTGTCTCCAATTGAACCTCAAGCCTCTTCTTATACTTTTCCTATTAACGATTCAATGGCCGAGATTAAGTCCCTAATCAACGGCTAAGATTAGATCTGCCTTCATCCTTGTTATTTAGAACATTCTCACCCATATTATATTAATACACATTAATATTTTAATTTTCCTTAATTTAGACTTAGGGTCTCATTAAAAATATTTATTATTTTAATATCTCTCCATCTGGGTGGAATTTCCCCAAACGATTTCTGGGTCTTGGAGATCTCATGTGCTTTAGCCTCTCCACCCATTTTCGTGGCTAGAGCACGTCCGGTGCTACCAAAAATCAACACATTTGAGGGAGTGGTAGTCCATGGGAGCAGACTTCAAGGAGGCACTATCTTTCAGAGACTTTTGCCAGCTCAAACAAAATGTAAAGGGGAAGAGCTATGGAGCCCATGGTACGTAGAACTATGAGCTGCAATGCATCATTGGGAAGATGTACTTTCCCACCTACGATGGCACTACCAAGTGCACAGCACGTGCTTGGGTGGAGAAGATGGACACATATTTCCAGCTCAACAGGATGGCGAAGGTAGAGGCCATTAAAATGGCCACATTGCATTTGGAGGGGGAGGCACACAGCTGGTGGTTTCATGGCTTGTCCACTCTGGGGCATGCTAACGTGACCTCCTATGAGGACTTCACATGGAGAGTAGTCGAGTGTTTTGATCAAAGGGATCTAGAGGCTCACTTCAGGGAGTTGATCCAGCTCAGGAAGACAGGACATCCTGAGCATTATATTTAAGAGTTCCTAAGGGTCTTAGTTATGGTACCAAATTTGTCAGATGCTAGGAGAGTATACATTTTTGTGGAGGGGTTGACAGAGGCACTGCAGGGACTGATGAAGTCACGCAGACCATCTACTCTTATGGAGGCAGTGACTTGTACGAGAGATTTGCAGGGGGGCATCCCTAAGACCCGGGCACCCTTCCGTCTACGCACTCCCTACCCTCAAAAGGTAAGTGACACTAGCACGCCCACAGCGCAGAGAGTAGCCCAAGAGTGGGTGATGTTGGATGATGAGACCAAGAGAGACCTCAGGAGGAGGAAGTTGTGTTTTACATGTCAAGAGCCTTGGGCACCAAGCCATTGGTGCACAACAGGCAAGGCTCATTACATCGAGGTCTTCTCGAATAGCGATCAGGAGGATGAGGTGGAGTTGGAGCTTGGTAAGGGAGACAACGAGGATCCAGCAAAGAGGGGACCACCGCCACCACCACCACATGGGGGAGCATCTTTTGCACCAGCTGGGGGAGTCCTAGCTTCTTTGTGCGAGATTCCCAAATTTTTGACCATGAGGATTAGAGGTACAGTGTGGGGGCAGCATGTCTCAGTTTTAATAGACAGTGGGACCACCCACAATTTTATTGATGCTCAGATGGTCCAGAGGAGGGGCATCACCACTGCAGAGTTTGAAGGGTTTTTAGTTCTAGTACCAAGAGATAGGACTATGTAGTGCACTCGATATATTCGCGCTCAGACAGTGACCATGGAGAACTATTCGATGACAGACCACTTCTTTGTGGTGGATGTATTGGACACCAATGTGGTAATGGGTGTCCAATGGTTGTATTCCCTTGGCCGAGTCACCACCGATTAGAAGCAGCGAGTGATGGTGTTTATTGGGTCGGATTGTAAGCAGGTGGTTCTTCGGGGCATGCACTCGTATCCTCCACAGAGAATTTCAGCCCACAAGATGGAGGCCGATTTGAGGCATGGAGACATTGCATGGGCAGTGGAGGTGGCGATTTTAGAGGTTGGGGGAAGCCCAAGCCACCACATCCAAACATACAGGCGATACTGGATAGATATCCGGTAGTTTTTGGAGATATACCACCAAGACAACCACCTGACAGGGGGTTCGAGCACACTATAGAGTTCGAGCCTGGTGTGCAGACAATTATTACTACACCCTATAGGCATCCCAAAGCCTATAAGGATGAGATTGAGAGGGCCATCAGGGAGCTATTGGCATTGGGCCACATCAGACCGAGTTCTAGTCCATTCGCTTCTTTAGTTGTGCTAGTGAAGAAGGACGGGACTCTCTGCATGTACATTGACTACCGGGCCCTCAACAAGAAGACATTGAAGAACCGGTATCCCATTTTGTGTATTGATGAGTTGATGGACGAACTTAGAGGAGCCAAGTACTTCTCTAAGATAGATTTGCGGTTTGGGTATCATCAGAGTTGTGTGAAGGAGCAGGATGTTTTGAAGACAACCTTCAGGCGTCATTATGGGCATATTGAGTCCTTGGTCATGCCTTTTAGGTTGACCAACGCACCTGCAACCTTTTAGTCATGCATGAACCATGTGTTCAGAGGTCAGCTGAGGAGATTTGTATTAGTGTTCTTTGATGACATCTTGATCTACAGCAGGACGTAGGAGGAGCACCTGTGACATCTAGAGATAGTGTTGCATATCTTGGAGGAGTAGCAGTTCTACATCAAAATGTCCAAGTGCGAGTTTGGGCTGACAGAGATGCTCTACTTGGGGCACATCATAGACACAGATATCATGTCCCTTCCTAAATTATTTTGGAACAAGATTAATTTTTGTATTATGGGGCCAATTTTGGAGCTAGTGGGTCCCATTTGATTTTATTAGGAGATTAGACTTAGGAAAAGTTATTTTTGTTGTGGTTAAGTTACACATGGGGGCCACCCACACTAGGGAAATACAAACTCCCTAGTTCGATTTGCATGGAGGTGGTTAAGTGAGGGCCCACGATGGAGGAAGAATTGGAGGGAAAGGTGCTCCACGAAATCTATATAAGGAAGGCAAATCTCCTCATCTCATTCATTTTTTTGGTATATCGATTTCTCTTTGGTCAATCGAGCTGCTTAGCTGAGTCACTTGTTGTTTACCATGAGTTCTTCAAGCGAAGAGCTCACCCTTTCTTTGGGGGACTTTGAGTGCCACCCTAGGAAGGTTTTTCTTCATTTCTTCAGGAGGAGGATCTCATTGTAATTTCTAGTAGTTGCATTCATCTCCATGCGGTGCATATTACTGGAGGACGCAATGAAGAGGAGGCCAAGTTTGCTTGTGGTTTCTTGTAGTGGAGTTTGGGTGAGAGACTTTTCGGAGAGGAGGCATAGAAGGATTGTTGGCATTCTGGAGAGTTTGGGAGCTGGACGACTGTGCTACTTAGCAGGCTGACTTTTGCACTTCCTAGGCCAGCGCACAGGCAACACTTGGTGCTCACGTGGTGGGTAGAGTATCAGTCCTTGAGGCTGAACTTTGCCGTGGAGGTTAAGGGAAATACTTGGAGAGATGTTTGCTTCATTTCTTGAGCTTGGAGGAGGATTTCATTGTTGTTCCTTGGAGGCCATCTTTCTTGAGCAATTTGGAGGGTGTAGGGCATATTGGAGGCCGAATTTGGGAGGTTTGATTCAGGCCAAACCCTTTCTGGGTTTTCGTGGGTTTTGGCCAAGGAGCTTGGGGCTGAAGTTTCATCATTTTATGAGCACCAAAAACAAGGTTTCTTTTAGTTCCTTTCCAACCAACAGTGTAGTTTTTGGGAGACAGCGTAGAGCATTAGAGGAGCAGTCATTTTCCAACTGTGAGATTATTATTTATCACCTGGATTCTATCAAGCTTGCCCTTAAGGCAAGCCTAGGTGCATTTTCCATACTAATGTACTTGCTCCATTTCACTAATAAAATGGCTTAGCTGGTTCTCATTTCTGGAGTATATTGAGTATTTGCTGATTGTTTAATTTTTCTGTGTGAAAAGTCGATTTTGCTTTGCATATCACTGTTTATATAAGTTTGCAACATTACATTGGTATCAGAGCTTAGATTCTGGCACAGCCGTGGGAAAAATTTTCTATGAGTGAGGAGGACCGACTAAATATTACTTACAAGAGGCAGACGTACCGGAGCAGGGAAAGGGAGTTGGTGATTACTCCAAACATAGAGGATCGTGGGAAGACTGTGGTAGCAGAAGATATGGGTGAGCCCAAGAGTAGAGAGGAGATGACCTTCGATAGTTTCTTCAAGGCCTTGAGTGATTTGGAAAACTGGTAGAAGAAGACGCTGGATGAGATCAAGATGCAGCACCGGGAGCGAAGCACTCATCAGGAGTTTGTAGTAGGAGAGACTTCTGGGGCCTCAACAATTTGATCACCTTTCACCCACTGAGCAGCAGCCATCCTCGAGTGAGCCAACTCGAGCTACTTTACATTGTTTTATACCTTTGGTGCAGGGTAAGACTAGTGGAGGAGAGGATCCATCGTTGATGGGGGAGCATTTCCGGGAGTGGCAGTCCATGGGAGCAGACTTTAGAGAGGCTCTGAACTTCAGACTTTTGCAAGCTCATAGCAGAATGAGAAGGGGAAGGGCTATGGCACGCAAAACTATGAGCTACATCGTTCTACTGGGAAAATGTATTTTCCTACATATGATGGCACTACCAAGTGCACAGCACGTGCTTGGGTAGAGAAGCTAGACACATACTTCCAGCTAAACCAGATGACAGAGGTAGAGGCCATCAAGATGCACACATTGTAGCTGGAGGGGGAGGCACATGATTGGTGGTTTTATGGTTTGTCCACTCTGGGGCATGCCAGCGTGACCTCCTATGAAGACTTCACATAGAGAGTAGTGGAGTGCTTTGATTGGAGGGATCCAGAGGCTCACTTTAGGGAGTGCCCCAGCTTAGACAGACAGGGCATCCAGAGCATTATATCTTGGCATTTTTTAGGGTCTCAGTCATGGTACTTGATTTGTCAGAAGCGAGGTGAGCATACACATTTGTAGATGTGTTGACAGAGCCATTGTGAGGATTGGTGAATTCACGAAAACCATCTACTCTTTTGGAGGCAATATCTTACACTCGAGATTTGTAGGGGGCTATTCCCAAGACCCGAGCTCCATCTCCTTCATGCACTCCCTCCCCTCAGAAGGGAAGTGACACTAGAGCGCCCACAGAGCAAAGAGCAGCTCAAGGGCACGGTCAGTTGGATGACGAGACTAGGAGAGACCTTAGGAGGAGGAAGTTGTCTTTTACATGCTAAGAGCCTTGGGCACCTAGTCATCAATGCATAGTGGGCAAGGCCCATTATATCGAGGTCTTCTCAGAGAGTGATCAGGAGTATCATGGGGAGTTGGCCTTTGGTGACAGAGACAGCGAGGATCCAACAGGGGGAGGAGCACGACCACCATCACCTCAGGGAGGAGCATCTTTCGCACCAAACGGGGAAGTCCTAGCTTCTTTGTGTAGGATTCCAAAATTTTTTACCATGAGGATCAGAGGTACAGTGTAGGGGCAACGTGTCTCAGTTATGGTAGACAGTGGGGCCACCCACAATTTTATTGATGCTTAGATGGTCCAAAGGAGGGGCATCACCACTACAGATTTTGAGGGATTTTCAGTCCTAATACCAAGAGATAGGACTATATAGTGTACTTGATATGTTCCCGCTCTGACAGTGACTATGGGGAACTATTCGACAACAGACCACTTTTTCGTGGTGGATGTACCGGACACGAATGTGGTGCTGGGTTTCCAATGGTTGTATTCCCTTGGCCAGGTTACCACCGATTGGAAGCGGCTTGTGATGGAGTTTGTTGGACTAGATGGCAAGCCAATGGTTCTTCAGGGCATGCATTCGTACCCCCCTTAGATAGTTTCGACTCATAGGATGGAGGCCGATTTGAGGCATGGAGACATAGCATGGGCAGTAGAGTTGAGGATTTCAGAGGCTGGGGGAAGACCATGCCACCACATCCAAACATGCAGGCAATACTGGATAGATATCTGGTAGTCTTTGGAGATATAATGTCGGGACAACCATCTGACAGGGGATTCGAGCACACGATAGAGTTGGAGCCTGGTGAGCAGGAAGTCGTCACTACACCCTATAGACGAGCCAAGGCCTATAAGGATGAGATCGAGAGGGCCATCAGGGAGTTATTGTCACATCAGACCAAGTTCCAGTCCGTTTGCTTCTTCGGTTTTGCTGGTGAAGAAGAAGGACATGACTCTCTGCATGTGTATTGACTACAGGGCCCTCAACAAGAAGATGTTGAAGAACAGGTATCCCATTTCACACATTGATGAGTTGATGGACTAGCTTAGAGGAGCCAAGTACTTCTCTAAGATAGATTTGTAGTCAGGGTATCATTAGATCCAGGTGAGAGAGAAGGACATCCTTAAGACAACTTTTAGGTGTCATTATGGGCATTTCAAGTTCTTGATCATGCCTTTTGGGTTGACCAATGAACCGGCCACTTTTCAGTTGTACATGAACCATGTGTTCCAAGGCCAGTTAAGGAGGTTTGTACTAGTATTTTTTGATGACATTTTGATCTATAGTAGGACATGGGTGGAGCACCTGTAGCACTTAGAGACAGTCTTGTGTATATTGGAAGAGCAACAGTTCCACGCCAAGATGTCCAAGTGCGAGTTTGGGCTGCAGCGATGCTTTACTTGGGACACATCATAGGTGAAAATGGGGTCAAGGTGCACAAGGAGAAGATTCAGGCCATTCAGGATTGGCCAGAGCCCCAAGATGTGACAGCATCGAGAGGATTTTTGGGCATCTGTACCTATTATCGGAAGTTAGTGAAGGGCTTCTCACAGTTGGTAGCACCCCTTACTGATTTGACTAAGAAGGGGGCTTTTGCGTGGACAGAGGGAGCTCAAGCAGCATTTGATCACCTCAAGGAGGTGATGAGTTGTTACCCGACATTGGCACTCCTAGATTTTACCCAGCCTTTCACATTGGAGTGCGATGCATCAAGTGTGGGGATCGGGACAGTCTTGTCCCAAGCAGGGCACCCCATTACTTTCGAGAGTCTAGAGCTTCTACCTCATGAGATGTTGTACTCCATTTACGAGAAGGAGATGTTGGCCATAATGCATGCATTGGCCAAGTTTAGATAGTACTTGGTGGGGAACTGATTTCAGGTGCAGCTGAATCACAACAATCTTCGCCATTTCATGGCGCAGCAGGGCCTCAATGACATACAACAGAGGTGGGTCAGCAAGGTGCAAGCCTACGATTTTGATATTGAGTATGTGCAGGGGAAGCACAACGTAGTGGCAAATGCATTGTCGAGTTGACCAGCCGAGCTTTCACTCATGAGCATTTGTCATGATTGGAAGGCTCAGTTATTGGTAGAGTACTCCAAGGATCGTCGGGCATGCCAGATCTTGAAGGGCAGCCATGCAAATGAGCACTAGAGGGTGATGGATGAGGTTATTTATTATAATGGGTGCATATTTTTGGTTTTGGGATCCCAATTGAGAAAGTGCGACCTTCGAGCAGCTCATGATTCTCCTTTGTCTGGGTACTAGGGTTTTAGGAAGACTTATATGACAGTGAGAGAGCGCTTCACTTGGAAGGGCCTCAAGGGGGATGTGTTGAGGCATGTGCAAGAGTGCGAAGCTTGCCAGAAAAACAAAGGAGAACTGACCCATCTAGCAGGATTGTTGCAGCGTCTTCCCATCCCTGAGTGGAAATGGGAGAGCATCTCTATAGATTTCATCACTGAACTTCCCTCAGTGGAAGGGAAGGATTGTATTTTCGTGGTGGTCGACTGACTGACCAAGTTTGCACACTTCTTTGACATACCGACACGATATTCAGCCTCACAAGTGGCAGAGTTCTTCAGGGAAGTCTTTCGTCTACATGGCCTCCCGGAGACTATAGTCAATGACCGGGACAGGCGATTCATGGGAGGATTTTGACAGGAGCTCTTCAGGCTAGTTGGCACTGAGCTCACCCTGAGCTCTAGCTATCATCCACAAATCGATGGCCAGACAGAGAGGGTGAACTAGTGGTTAGAGGGCTATCTTAGGAACTATGTGATAGGGCAGGAGAGGGCTTAGATTCAAGGTTGCATCTGGGAGAGTATTGTTACAACACCGCCCATCACATGTCCATTGGTATGACTCCTTTCTGTGCTTTATATGGTTATGATGCTTTGTCTTTTGCTGACATTGTGTTTGGAGACAGCAGGGCCCCAAACGCCAAGGATTGGATCCTAGAGAGCCAAGATATCCTCAAGGCTCTAAGGATAAGTTACAGACAACCTAGAATCAGCAGAAGATGTATGCTGACCAGCATCGAGTAGAGAGGCATTTTGAGGAGGGGGGCTTGGTCTACCTTCGATTGCAGCCTTACCATCAGTCCACGCTAAAGAAAAAGGGTGCTGAAAAGCTGCAACCGAGATTCTTTGGGCCTTACAGAGTGATCAGGAGGATGGGAGAGGTGGCTTACGAGTTGGAGCTACCACCAGGGAGTAGGATCCATAACATCTTTCATGTGACATGCCTCAAGAGGGTGTTGGGGCAACATGTTAGAGCAGTTGTGGAGTTGCCTCCACTTGATGATGAGGGGCATCTAATTTTAGAGCCAGAGGCAATCTTAGAGACCAGGGATAGGAAGCTCAGAAGCAAGGTCATCAGAGAGTATTTGGTGTGTTGGAAGAGTTTACTGGATGAGGATGCCACTTGGGAAGGGGAGCACATACTTGAGCATCCAACATTGAAGTTGCTTGGGGACAAGTAACATTTGGGAGGGGAGGACTGTCATATCCCTTCCTAAATTATTTTGGAACAAGACTAATTTTTGTATTATCGGGCCAATTTTCGAGCTAGTGGGTCCCATTTGATTTTATTAGGAGATTAGACTTGGGAAAAGTTATTTTTGTTGTGATTAAGTTACACATGGGGGCTGCCCACACTAGGGAAATACGCACTCCCAAGTTTGATTTGCATGGAGGTGGTTAAGTGAGGGCCCACAATAGAGGAAGAATTGGAGGGAAAAGTGCTCCACGAAATCTATATAAGGAAGGCAACTCTCTTCATCTCATTCATCTTTTTGATATACCGATTTCTCTTTGGTTGCTCGAGCTGCATAGCTGAGTCACTCATTGTTTAGCACGAGTTCTTCAAGTGAAGAGCTCACCCTTTCTTCGGGGGACTTCAAGTACCACCCTAGGAAGGTTTCTCTTGATTTCTTTAGGAGGAGGATCTCATTGTGATTTCCAACAGTTGCATTCATCTCCAGGTGGTTCATATTACTGGAGGACACAATGAAAAGGAGGCCCAGTGTGGTTGTGGTGTCTTGCAGTGGAGTTTGGGTGAGAGATTTTCTGGAGAGGAGGCATAGGAGGATTGTTGGCATTCTAGAGAGTTTGGGAGCTGTAGGAGTGTGCTACTTTGCAGGGTGACTTTCGCACTTCCTGGGCCAACGCAGAGGTAGCATTTGGTGCTCACGAGGTGGGTAGAGTATCAGTCCTTGAGGCTGAACTTTGTTGTGGAGGTTAAGGGAAATAATTGGAGAGGTATTTGCTTCATTTCTTGAGCTTGGAGGAGGATTTCATTGTTGTTCCTTGGAGGCCATATTTCTTGATCAGTTTGGAGGGTGTAGGGCATATTAGAGGCCAAAAATTTGGGAGATTGGATTCAGGCCAAACCCTTTCTGGGTTTTTGTGGGTTTCGGCCAAGGAGCTTGGGGTTGAAGTTTCATCATTTTATGTGCACCGGCGACGAGGTTTCTTGTAGTTCTTTTCTAGCCACTAGTGTAGTTTCTGAGAGACAATGTAAGCATTAGAGGAGCAATCATTTTCCAGCTGTGAGATTATTGTTTATCACCTGGGTTTTGTCAAGCTTGCCCTTGAGGCAAGACCAGGTGCATTCCATTTCATTAATAAAATGGCTTAGTTGATTCTCATTTCTGGAGTAAATTGAGTATTTGTTGATTGTTTAATTTTTCTGTGAAAAGTTGATTCTTCTTTGCATATCACTGTTTATATAAGTTTGGAACATTACAGCAGATGGGATCAAGGTGCACGAGGAGAAGATCAGGGCCATTTGGGATTGGCCAGAGCCTAGAGACGTGACAGCGCTGAGAGGATTCTTGGACATCTGTATTTACTATCGGAAGTTCGTTAAGGGCTTCTCACAGTTGGCAGCACCCCTTACTAATATGACTAAGAAGGGAGCTTTTTGTATGGACAGATGGGGCTCAGGCAGCATTCGATCGCCTCATGGAGGTGATGAGTTGTTGCCCAGTATTAGCACTCCTAGATTTCACACATCCTTTCACATTGGAGTGTGAAGCATCAAGTGAGGGGATTGGGGTAGTCTTGTTCCAAGTAGGGCTCCCCATTGGTTTTGAGATTTGGAAGCTCCTACCACATGCGAGGTCATATTCCATATACAACAAGGAGATGTTGGCTATAATGCATGCATTGGCCAAGTTTAGATAGTATCTGGTGGGCAATCGATTTTAGGTGAAGACGATCACAACAGTGTTCGCCATTTCATGGGGCAACAGGGCCTCAATGATAGACAGCAGAGATGGGTTAGCAAGGTGTAGGCCTAAGATTTCAATATTCAGTATGTGCAGGGAAAGCACAATGTGGTGGCAGATGCACTATCCAAGAGACCCGCAGGACTTTCACTCATGAGCATTTGCCACGATTGGAAGGCACGACTATTGGTAGAGTACTCCAAGAATCGTCAAGCATGCGAGATCTTGGAGGGCAGTTATGTAGATGAGCGCTCAGGGTGATGGATGAAGTTATATACTACAAAGGGTGCATATTCTTGGTTTTAGGGTCCTAGTTGAAGGAGTGCATCCTTCATGCAGCTCATGATTCTCCTTTGTCTAGAAACCAAGGGTTCAAGAAGACCTATATGGTAGTGAGAGAGCACTTCACCTGGAAGGGCCTCAAAGGGGATGTGTTAAGTCATGTGCAAGAGTGCGAGGCTTGTTAAAGGAACAAAGGGGAGTTGACCCATCTAGCAGGACTATTGTAGCCTCTTCCCATCCCTGAGGGGAAATGGGAGAGTATCTCTATGGACATCATCACCGGACTTCCCTCGGTACAAGGGAAGGATTGTATTTTTGTGGTGGTCGACCAACAGACCAGGTTTGCACATTTCTTTGCCATTCCAACACGATATTCAGCTTCACAAGTGGCAGAGTTGTTTTCTTAGGGAGGTCTTTCGCCTACACGGACTTCCTAAGACAATAGTCAGTGATCGAGATAGGCAATTCATGGGCGGATTTTGGCAGGAGCTTTTCAGGTTTGTTGGCACTGAGCTCACTCTAAGCACCAGTTATCATCCACAAACCGACAGCCAGATCGAGAGGGTGGACCAGTGGTTAGAAGGCTATCTCAAGAACTACACGACATGGCAGCAAAGGGCTTGGATTCGATGGATGCATTTGGGAGAGTATTGTTACAACACAACACAGCATATGTCCATTGTATGACTCCTTTCCATGCTTTATATGGTTATGATTCTTTGTCTTTTGCAGACATTTTTTTAGAGACAGACAGGGCCCAAAGGCCAAAGACTGGATCCTAGAGAACCAAGATATCCTCAAGTCTCTTAAGGATAACTTGCAAATAGCTCAGAATCAACAAAAGATGTATGTTGACAAGCATCGAGTGGAGAGGCATTTCGAGGAAGAGGACTTTGTGTACCTTCGATTGTAGCCATACCGATAGTCCACTTTGAAGCAAAAGGGGGCCGAGAAGCTGCTACTGAGATTCTTTAAGCATTACAAGGTGATCAAGAGGGTTGGAGAGGTGGCTTACGAGTTGGAGCTACCATGAAGGAGTAGGATCCACAATATTTTCCATGTTTCATGCCTCAAGAGGGTGTTGGGGCAACAACTTACAGTAGTTGTGGAGTTGCCTCCACTTGATGATGAGGGGCACCTAGTTTTAGAACCAGAGGCCATCTTGGAGACCAAGGAAAGGAAGCTCAAAAGCAGGATAATCAGAGAATACTTGGTGCGTTGGAAGAGCTTACCAGATGAGGATGCTACTTGGGAGGGTGAGAACATACTTGAGCATCCAGCATTGAAGTTGCTTGGGGACAAGCAACATTTGGGAGGGGAGGATTGTAATGTCCCTTCCTAAATTAATTTGGAACAAAATTAATCGCTACATTTTGGGGCCAATTCTGGAGGTGATGGGGCCCATTTGATTTTATTAGGAGGCTTAGACTTCAGTAGAAGTTATTTTGGTGTGGTTAAGTTATATGTGGGGGCCACCCACACTAGGAGAATATGCACTCCCTAGTTCGAATTACATGAGAGGGGAAGTCAATGGTTAAGTGAGGGGCCCACGATGGAGGGAAAATGGAGGGAAAAATGCTCCACGAAATCTATAAAAGGAAGGCAGCTCTCCTCATTTCATCATCTTTGGCACATCGAATTTCTCTTTTGTTGCTCGATTTGCTTAGCCAAGTCACTTATTGTTTAGAAAGAGTTCTTCAAGCGGAGAGCTCACCCTTTCTTCAAGGGACTTTGAGTGCCACCCTAGAGAGTTTCATCTACATTCTTTCGAAGGAGAATTTCATTGTGTTTTCCAACAGTTGCATTCATTATCTCCTGGTGGTGCGTATTTCTGGAGGACACAGTGAAGGGAGGCTGAGTTGTGATCGTGACATCTTCCAAAGGAGCTTTGGCCGAGAGAAATTCCGAAAAGGAGGCATAGGTGTTTGGTTGCAATTTTGGTGAGTTTTGGAGTCGAAGGAGAGAGACCCTATTGAGTGTGACTTTCGCACTTCCTGGGCCAAGGCAAAGGCAACATATTGTGCACACGTGTTTGGTGGAGTCTCAGCTATTGAGGTTGATCCTTGCCAAGAGAGTTAAGGGAAGCACTTGTGGAGGAGATTGCTACTTTTCTGAAGCCTTGGAGGAGGGTTTTGTTGGTATCTTTGCAGGCCGTGTTTTTTAGCAGTCTTGGAGGGTGTAGGGCCTCTTGGAGGTCTATTTTGGGAGGTTGGATTCAAACCAAACCCTTTCTAGGGTTTTGTGGGTTTTGGTCAAGAAGCTTGGGGTTAATTTTGCAGCATTTTCTCAGCAGCGAAGGTGGGGTTTCTAGTAGTTCCTTTCCAGCCAGGGGTGCAATTTTCTGGGCAGCATAGAGCATTAGAGGAACAATCATTTATCAGCATTTTATATCATTGTCTTATCACCTGGGTTCTGTCACGCTTGCCCTTGAAGCAAGCCTAGGTGCATTTCTCCATACTATTGTACTTGCTCCATTGGATTAATAAAATGGCTCAACTGGTTCTTACTTCTAGAGTTTTTATGAGTATTTGTTGAATGTTTAAAATTTATGTGTTGTAAATCGATTTTTCTTTATATATCACTATTTTTCCAAGTTTGGAACATTGCAATTTTATTGAGGAAGAGTCAAACTAGTTGTTAGCTAGTCGTTATAACTTTTTCTATGAAGGCTAGGCTCTCCTCATTTGCAAATCATTATTATTCACTTGAGACAAGTGCTATCAATAATAAAAGGCTCATCTATTTGCAAACTCTTGTACTTTCTTGTATAATTTTGGAGTGGTTTTTGTCATTGTTTCTTTTCTTGCTATAGTTATTGGGCAAAAGTTTTAAATCTAATTCTATCTTGCTAACAAGAAATTCTATCATAAGACTAAAAGGAATGCAAGGAACAAGGGCCTCCCAACCTGTTTGTTTTGTTTTGGGGGTGAATCGATCCAAGGGTTTTAAAATACTTTGAAAGGGGACTTTACAACCCCAAGAGATTTGTATTTTGTCACACACAGAGGACAAAGGTTGGAGACATCACAAGTAGAGGTTGATCCTAAGGAAGGTTGAAAGTTTGTAGGATGAATTAAGCAATAAAATCCAAAAACCTATAATAAATTTGAAACAAAAATGCAGTAGATTTGGCCTACAAAGGCTCCTCCCAAAGATGCCAATTCCACTAGGCAACTCCAAGCCAGCTCTAAAATGACAAAGAACCTCAAAACTTGTTGTTGCAAAACTCTCCAAGCTTGCTTATGCTCACAAAAACTTGAACTAAAAGGAATGAGGTAAATAGGAGCCCAAGCCCGCTTTATAAGTTTAAGGGGCCAAAAATTGGAGGAAAACTACCCATGGTTTCCTTAGAAACCGCCAAAACCCCCAATTTGTGGGCCCATACCAATTGTTACTTGTGCTTTAGCTAATTGGGCCAGTTTATAAGAAAATAGGTCGGTTCAGACTGATTAGTACCAATTAGGTACACGCCAGTTTGACCAGTTTCTGGTTGACACTAACTAGGTTTTAAAAACATGTTAGGAACTAGCAATGTTTAATTTTTGAGCTAAGTTGCACAAAGTGCCGAAACGTTTCCGAGTTTCCGAAACAGGAACTTTTAGAAACATCACCTCCCAAAAATGGAAACGTCGGCCGAAACTTCCACTGAAATGTCATATATGTTTATATATATAAAAAGAAATTTATAAATAAGTGAAAACACACATTATCTTGCAAGCAAAAAGAGAATAAGACCCATAGATGACAATTTCGAAGGAAAACCAAGTCTATATTAACTCTCATAGATGAATACATGATGGTCAAGTTTCGGCTGAGTTTTGGAGTCACAGGTACGGGTATGTCCCGAAATGTCGGGTTCCTTCAAGCTTCGTGCAACATAGTTTTTGAGTCACCAGAGTCCCTAGAAGAGTTATGGGGGGGCATGGAACAACACAAGATAACAATATATGCAAATCTGAAGTCAGGTAATAATGAATTGTGAGTTATAGTCACCAAAAGAGGTCTGCTAGAAAAAATCTTAAGTGTCCAACTGTTTGATGGGTTTTTGCTGCAATTTTGTGGATTTTGTTAATGGCATAGTATACGGTTTCTCATAGCCATTAACATTAGCATCAGAACTAGTGGCACAAGCATAAATTGACAGTGTTCACGCAGAAACCAATGATTTTCCTAGTTGCAAAAAGAATCTGCATCTATGGAACGTTTGTGGGAGCTTTGTGGATATAAAATGCAGATATTCTAAAAAGAAGAGGGAAAGTCAAGCAATAATAAGTTACCTACATGCCAATGGCCTAAAAATAGGATTCAGATTTCTTGATGCACCTACAAGTTATTCTAACCAATTGGAGAGTGCTCAAAGTAATATTATAGACAAAAACAAAATCTCTAAGGAGGCCAGAATTGTGGATCTCTCGGAAGTCGCTAATCATAAGACTCTTATACCAATTATTATGGGCATGCTAACAACAATGTAAACCAATCTCATATATAAGTAAACAAGGTGACAAATAGTCAACCACAAGACAAGATTGTCAAAATTGAACTAAATATATAGGTTTAGAATATTGTAGGAGTGGTCATCTTTGAACAAATTTGCAATAAAGTATAATAAATTAGGTGTTAATTTTAGGCAACAATGGCATGTTCTATGCTTTGGAGCAATTTTACTCCAATCTCTTTACTAGCCCAATATCAGTACTCAAATTAGCAATCACATCAACATGAGAGTAAAATGCAGATAGAACATAAACATAAACAATAGAAGACAAGCCAAGACAAGAGGACACAAGACGTGGCACCAGCCAGGGACAAACCCCAATGTGGGGAAACCCTTGGTCAAATATTCTTTGTCTTCAACAATTCAGCAGAGAGAGATAGTAAAATTTACAAATTTGATCATTTATAACAGCACTGAAAGAGCCCTAACTAGAAAAGTCAACGTTGGTCAACAAGTCAAATTTGACCCTCAGTAAATTGGTCAACTTCAGTTAATTTCAGCCTCCAAACAACAAGATAAAACAGCCCTCAAAACAATCAAATTCCGCTCAGTCAAAGTATGGTCAAATAGCCCACCTGTGGTCAGCCCTAGCTGTAGTAAATGCTGGTCAACAATCAACATTTAGCCTCAATTTCTGTGCCCAAAAATGTGGCCTGCCCAAACTGAGATAGCCCTCACAAAAACGAAGTCAAAGGAGGTCAATGCTTGGTCAAACTGTCTAGAAATTCGGTCCCCTAAAATTTCGCTTTCTTGAAATTTCAACCGTGTGGGGAGAGAAAGGCCCAAAAATCCGTACCCAATCAATGAGGAGAGAGAGAGAGAAGTGTCAAGATGAGTTTGTCCAAATGAGGCTAAGTCACCTTCTATTTATATGCAATGTTATGGATGAATAGACGTGACTGTTGGGCTTCTGAGCCTACTTAAGTTTGATGGCCGACCTTGACAATTTGACCATAATCAAAATAAATTCATAACTTCATTTGTACATGTCAGAATCGGATGATCTTTAGATCAATCCTACACCTCTCAGAGAGAGGAATCCAAGAAAAATATCAACTATCATAAATAAGATGACCCATGTGGAGTTTGGCCCTAGTTGCAAATTTTAACATTAGGTCACTAATCGATTTGAGTCAAGTCACCCAAATTTGACAAAAAATAAAGTAAACAAGTGTACTGAAATACAAAAGATAAGTTGCACGAAACGAGAAAATGGGTACGAGTTTCCGAAACGGGCACGAGTACAAAATGTGACCCACCCCCCCCGCCAAATTTTGGAAACAGGGAAATGCAATATATATATATATATATATATTATATATATATATATATATATATATATATATATATATATATATATATAATTAGGACATTTAAGAAATATGTGCAATCATAAAGCATATATGATACATTCTAATCTATTACATTATGATTAAATTGTCAATGCGTAAATTGTAAGTCTCTAAATTTACATCACATTTACTCATGAATGATCACATAATGAAAATAGCAATATCCAAAATCAGCCACGAGAAATTTCTAATTTCTTGTCTCATGCTTGATTGGGAACCTCTTCCTACATAGTCGAAGGGCCTTAGTGCTCTTGATTAAATACAAGTTCCATACCCTAGTATCCTACGTGCTCTTGATTATTGGGAGTCTCCCCTGCATAGAGGGCTTGGTTCTCTTGATTAAATACAAGTTCCATACCCTAGTACATGACAAATTCCAATGGGAACATTGCAATCCCCCTAATCCTGAAATCCTGAAAAACAGATAAGTCTACTGGATTTTGAGTGAGATCTAAAATTCTACTTTCTCCATATGAAATCCAATGAAGGCGAAACCACTCTAAAACATCCTGAGTCATTTCATGGTAATATTAAAAATTTAAGTAAAAGGATGATTTCATCCTTTTACTTTAAGAATTTAACATTACCATGAACTGCATATCAACACTAGGGCCATAGGCTTGAACATTAGGTTGCCCCACTCAAAAAAATCCTCTTTTTTATAACCTGAGAGGCATCCAGAAGATATTTTAGTCACCCAATAAAAAATTAGAAGCAAAAAAATAAATAAAAAATACAAGAAAAAGTCAATTTAGAAGAGGAAACTCAGACGGAAACGCGTTTCCATCCCTACTGGCCACGTTTCCTCCTCAAGAAACGGGCCAGTACGGCCAAAAATGCTTTTCCAGGCCATACGGTACGAGTTTCCCCATTTTCGGCCGGAAACAAACCCTTCTCCAACGTTTCCTGCAACTTAGTACAAAGGAGATGAAGTATAGATAAAAAAAATGTTCACTACATTGAGTCTCATTAAATATGAGAACCATATTTTTATATATATTTTAATTTGTAGCTACACATTGCATATGTTGAAAAATGCAGCAAGAAATTCTCAATTTGGTTTTTCCTTGATTAAATTGAGAAAATTCAAATTTCCACATCAACAGACAACTTGGATGCAGTTAACTTATGTGACATGGCTTGCGTCACCTAGTTTAGTTAGTAAATTCAAGTTGGAGGAGTTATAGTTCAGTTAAGCATGCGTGACTGCTAATTTGTAGCAGTCAAGGTCAATTATGTAAGGTTGTTTTCAGCTAAACTAGTTCTAATTGTTGAAGGAACTATTGGAGGGTCAGTTGTGCAGTCGGACTTCAGTCAAACTCAATAATCATCCAGTTAACTATTCAATCAGCCCAAAATAGATAGTGCATGCAGAGAGAATTCGAGTTCCCCAAGCTTAGTGGAGATTCCAAGGCAGTGTAACATCAGTTGTAGACTAGTCTAAAGTGTACAGGTGTTGCATGCAGTCAAATGATCAAGGTAGCTCAAGCAGAGGCAAAATTTGACTAAGTCCAGGTCAGAGCTTCTCAATGAGCAGAGAGATAGGTTATGCACTTGCAAGTTGTGCTCAATTAAGCAAAGAACTTGTAATACATATTTATTCATTAAATTAATGCAAGCAACCATTGGGGTTTTTAGCAAATTGCTTTCCTCAGAAAAAATACTATTTGCATGTGTGTGATTTCATATTGCATATCTGAGATTTTTGTTCTAAATTGTCAATTAATGTTCGTGGAGTAGTAGAGTATGTTTGTGTCTTGTGATTTTGATTAAAACTTCATGAGCAGTTGCAAACCTACATCATAATTTCTACATGGTATCAAAGCAGGATTCACATTAGAGTAGAAATTTCGAAGTTCTTTCTCAGGAGGTTCGAATTTGGAATTCAGTGCAACAGGATCTCTTCAGAGATGAGAAGATGGCCTTCAATGGACTAAGGCTAGAGTATGCCTTGGAAGGCACCTCTAATTTTGATGCATGGAAGGATCACACAGAGGCGGTATTGGATGACAATGGATTGCTAGAATACATCAAAACAAATGTTGCAAAACCACCAGAATTTGATGCTCAGAACCTTGCTCAATGGAAGAAAGATGTAGCCAAGGCAAGGAGAATAATCTTGGAGGGAGTGTGGGATCACATTGTCTCAAATATCCACGAACAAAAAACTCTGTTCACAATGTGGAAAGAACTGAAAGAATTGTTCGAGAATAATAGTGACCATAGGAAGTTGGCGCTCAAGGATAAACTTCGAAGTATCAAGATGTAGAAGAATGACACTATTCTGCAGTATCTGACTAAGTTCACATAATGTCGTGATGAAGTTAGCGGGATTGGTGTAAATGTTCCTAAAGAAGACTTGGTAAGCCTAGCCCTTCTAGGCCTTCCCAAGAGTTGGTGTAGCTATCAAGATTAGGTGAACGGGAGGGAGAAACTATCGAATTGGGAGCACTTATGGTTCGATTTGGTACATGACGAAATAAGGAAGAGTACCAAAGATGGGACTTCATCCAAGGAAGAGGATGAAGAAAAATTTGCATTGGTTGGAAAGGGAAAAAGGGTAAATGGAAGAAATCTCAACCCAAAATAGAGTCCATCCAAGGGGACAAGAAAAAAAAATTGTCGAAAATTAAATGCTTCCATTGTGATGAATTCTGGCACTATGCCACGAAGTGTCCACACAAAAAGGCAAGCAAAAAGACCTCAGGACAAGCAACATGTGAAGCCTCGGCTTCACAGTTCGAGCTTGACTTTACCCTTATCGCATGCATGGCCAAGACAATGATGGGGAGTGTGTGGTACTTGGACTCAGGTGCATCGTTCCACATGACAGGGTGTAGACAGTTTCTACTGACCTGCAAGAAAAGGATTTGCAGATGCACATCAAGATGGGGGACGACGAAAGGTATAATGCGACCTGGGTTGGTACGTTACCTTTCAGAGGGAGTCGGGCTCCATTCTCAAGCTCAAGGATGTCATGTTCATTTCGGGCCTAAAGAAAAATCTCATCTCTGTTGTAGTTGTGGAAGACCATGGTTATGATGTGATATTCAGCAAAGGAAAGGCATTCTTGAGACATAGCCACAAGAC
The DNA here is from genome assembly GCA_000404065.3 of Pinus taeda. Lineage (NCBI taxonomy): Eukaryota > Viridiplantae > Streptophyta > Pinopsida > Pinales > Pinaceae > Pinus > Pinus taeda. The sequence goes on along the minus strand of APFE031594846.1, from coordinate 17,243 downwards.
AGATGAAGCAAATCGGGGTTTGTGTGAAGAACCTATATAAGCTAGATGTGGAAGATTGTGATGCATTAAGGATAAGGGCAGAGAAGGTGCACAGCCGTAATGTCAGTGAATTTTAGCATAGAAGACTTGGCCATTTACATCATGGTGCCTTGAAGATTATGCAACAAATAACCACAGGCCTTCCCAAAGGAGCACTTGAGCAGTGGGATGTGCAAAGGATGTATCTTGGGGATGTACACAAAATCCACATTCCATGATCGGCACAACAAAGGGCATGCAGTCCTAGAAAAGATCCACTCTGATGTATGTGGACCTTTCTCGATAGCCTCCACTGCCAAACACACATATTTTTTCATTTTTATTGATGACTTCTCACGGAAGTGTTGGATTTTCTTCATGCGGAAGAAAAATGAGACATTCTCTAAGCTGGTAGAATTCAAGGCGCTAGTTAAGAAAGAAACTGACAAGAAGGTGAAGGCTCTTAGGAGCGATAATGGAGGTGAGTACGTGTCAAATGAATTTTAAAAAAATGGTCAAAAGAAGGCATTCGATGAGAGTTGACCATAGTTTTAAAACTCCGACTCCGACTCCGACTCGGCCGAGCAATGACTCCGACTCCGACTCCGAAACGGTAATGACTCGGCTCGGCTCGTTTCTGACTCGGTCGTTGTAAAAAATACATTAGTATTTAGTTTTTTTATAAAAAAACTATTTTGAGTTTTTAACCATAATTTTAACAGATTTTTCATTCATGTTTCCAACACAACAGCATTATAATATAGATGGAAGACAACATATGATCAAAGTAGGCTCATGAACCAATCCATTATATCAAAATGGCACCCAATGGAGGCTAAGTCTTCTTCTTAGCAGCTAAGTCTTAAAAGATTCAAGTTTAGAACTTTACATGTGCTTATTTCCATTTGAGCACATTCTTTAATATTTCTTTCATCAGAGGAATTTTAAAGTCTTTCATCAGTAGGGTTGTTCTGTTACAGTAAAATGAGCCATCACTCTGTACCTATACTCACCATGCTATTGCATTCTTCACTTATTTCATGAACACTATTGGGACAGCCATATTATACTAGAAACAAGCTGTATCCGAGACCACTTTTTCCCAAGTGTTGTTGTAAATACAACAGACAGCTTAACTTCCTCTCCATTAAGTCGACCTTGCATTAAATGTGCATACTACTCTTGACAGTATCAACATTGATTATCTGGATTTTGGTGCATAAAACAAATCTAAATGAATAACTGGTCTAATATCCAATATCCATATGACAACGGAGTACTTTTGAATAATGTATCTTGTACATAATTTCTACTATTCAGTCTAAATACCCTCTGCAAGACTGCACATATCAGGATGAGTAGATTAAAATGTTGGAGCAACCGGCATTTCTTATAATGGAATAAGCATTGGAATTGCAGTAATAGTGTCTATTAAAAATAGTTGAATGGAGTGTTATTATTGCTGTTAGCGTTGTTATTGCGTCCCGGGTACTGTTCCTTTGTGACCCGGCCGTTTCATAATGGAAACGGTCCGTTTCGGCCGAGTCATTGCTGACTCAGCCTTCCGAACCGAATCATCAACCGTTTCATTGGGGAGGCCTCCGACCCGGATCAAGTTTTTTAAAATAGTGGAGTTGACAACACCCCACAACCCACAACAAAATGGGGTGGCTGAGAGAGAACAGTAGCATTATGGGAGTAGCGAGGGTGATGTTGTATGACCGAGACCTACCTCTACATTTATGGGTCGAGGAAAACAACACAACAATCTATTTGCAGAATAAGAGTTTGCGTCATATTTTGGGCATGATTACACTAGAGGAGGCTTTCTCAGTGAGAAAGTCAAATGTGTTGCACTTCAGGATTTTTGGAACCTCTGTTTACTGTCATGTCTCCAAAGAATCAAGGAAGAAGCTAGAGCCGACAATAGAATTGGGGGTATTTGTGGGTTACATAAAACTCCCCACAACTATCATGTGTACTTGCCATCCCTTAGAATGATAGTTGTGCGAAGGGATGTAAAATTTGATGAGGAGAAAGTGATGCGATGCTCTCTTGAGAGAGAGCTTCAGATCCCACCAGAAGAGGATCTTTTAGCTCCAAAGGAGGAGACTCAAGAAGTTGTGGAGTCAGATCCCACCAAAAGAGGAGCTTTTAGCTCCAGAGGAGGAGACTCAAGAAGTTGTGGAGCAGCCACAAATTGAGAAGCCGAGAGTGGAGACCACCACTCAAGCAGAACCATACAAAGAAGGTGGGAAAAGGACCAGGGAAGTTGAGAGGCATTTGCAGGATGCGAGGGAGATTGTAGGTGCTCCTTCAAATTTGCGCAGGTAGAGAAGGTCATTTGACCAGTACATTGGCTACATGGCTCTACCGACTGAGCTTATAGAGACTATGCCATCCTATTTTGAGGAAGCAGTAGAGAAACCTGTATGGGTTGATGCAATGGTGGAGTACGAATCCATTGTAAAGGACAACTTTTGAGAAGTGGTCCCTGTTACCCACCACTTTGTGGGTGATATCCCCAGGAGAATCTTTTCTCCATGGTGAGCCTCAACCAGCAACCAACAACCCCTTGATGCCTCCTACTAACTCGTGCCATTTCTTTGCCACCTGAACCAGCCATGTGGTCCCTCACCCACCTGTATTGATCGTATGTTTGAAGGTGGGCCTCTCGAAGCTAAAGTTACGTCTTGTCATTTGGTAATTGAGTATTGGGTTTACTTATCATGGATACTTATGGGTACGGATTGATGGGTGGCTTTGGCAGAAAGAGTGGGCTTAGTTTGTACTCTTGTCTCCTTGATCTCTTTTGGTTTTTACCCTTGGATCTTAGTCTCGTTGGATCTCCTTTATTGATAATTTGGTTTTAGGGTGGTACTACATGGGAAATCCCAACTTTGGCTGTGTGATCCCACTCCTTTACCTGCATATGTTACTCTCTTCCACTCACTAGACCCCATTCATCATTTCTCCCACCTGGGTCCACATTACCATTCTGGGTCCACATAGGGCTAGCCTCCCTATCCCCTTGCCCCCCCACTTTGGGTTAGGCCTAGAATGATGCCCCGGAGGTTGAAGCAATTAAAAAAAGAAGAAAAAGCATAATTGGCCACATTTAATAGGAAATTGTACCACAAAATGCAAAATATGGCCGAGACAAAAATAATTAACACGTGGGTAAAAGCCCATACATGAGCTCTATCCCCATCCATGGCCATCACCCTAGTTCCATAGGCCCTAGATGAGCCTCCTTTATCATTTAGGAACCCATGATTGTCCCAACCCCTTTACGGCAATGAACCGCCCTACCTAAAAGGGGTAACCACTGCTATATCTTACACATCATGCTCTTATCTTTTGATCCTCGGGCAATTAATCAAAGAAAACTCATAAAAGGTAAAAATACATATAAAGAAGAGTGGAAAAATCAAGGTCGGGGCACCTCATGTACCACGGCTGCTTCCTCCTATACATTGCAAACCCAAGTGTTGGCTTCCCCTTATCTAGCTACCCCTATGCCCCACTATGTGGCCCAGGGTTGCCCATCCCATTCCTTATTCCATCTCACCTATTTGTCACTTTCCACTCCCATTAGAGGGGTGTACCTTGGACATACTATTTCCTTCAAGGGCTGAAACCACCTAATAAGGTACTTGGCTAACCCCCTTTGGAGTTGGGAGACACTAGCACATGCCAAAGCCCACTACGGAAGGGCGTGCCATTATGAAGTGCCCACTTTGTTATCCATGATTTGTAAGCTCTTTTACTTGATCATTCTAATGATTGGTTGTACTGGAAGCCTAGGGGACGCATTGGATCTTATGCATGATTACAAGTGGTTTCCATTTGGATTTGGTTTCCCTATATGGGATCCTAACCCCCAGAGGTCTACATTAGCACATGTAGGGTGTGCATAGAGAGCCATGGGCCTCCACAGCAGCAGAAAACATTCCACGAATCTTCATGGATTCTTAGAGACTACTAGTGATCCACTTTTGGGATGATGGTGATATGCTTGGTACACTATGCCCAACTGGCCTCCACAGGAGCCCCACACTCTTGGCAGGTGTTCCAGCACTTGTGCAATGTCATGGCAGCATTCATTCCACCACTTGGACCCTTGCAGAGGATCTATAGGCATCTTTTATTCATCTAGTGACCCATGGGGTCATTTATGTACCCTCATACCTAGTGGGAGCACTAGACGTCTACTACTTGGAGAACAAGGGGCCACCCCCTTGTCCATCATATTCCAAGGAATTTATTCCTCAATGTGGCACTTCAAGATATTATTGAGCCTTTGGAGGGCCCTACAACATATACATATTATTATTTGGCCCCTTGTGAGGCTTATTTTTACATTTGTAAGCTAATTTGGTGGGCCTGTCACCAATAGGGGTCTTATTTGCACATTATTTTATCATTAGGGGCTAATGTAGGCCCATAGGCTAATTTGAACTCCTTAGAAGGCTATGTATTGATGTTAGATACACTCACTTGTATCATCACTTGACTTCAGATCTCTCTAATCATAGAGAATTTCGCACTTTTTCCTTGGTGGATATCTTTCGGAGACGGATGAATTTTGATGTATGGATTTGGGCTATTTCTCGTCTTGGAGCTTTATTGAGCAAACTAAATATTGGTCGGATATACTCTATATTGTTGTAGGTAAATTTTAATGTTATTATTCTTTTTGTTGCATACTACTAAAATTAAAGTTAGTTGCTGCATTATTGAAATGTGGAATTGAGCATGTTTTACCTAATTTAATGTATAGGCCAATGTTATATGAATGACATGTCCTAGAGATTTATTTATCTCGAAAAGCTTGCATCATTTCCTTCGAAGTATAAAAGCTTGAAGGTCATGTTTCTTTTCTTTCTCTCAACATTGGATGAAGTTGACTTTTTGGGCTTCCTTGATCAAGAAACCAAGTTCTTACTCATCATTATCCTTGACTCCATATCCCCAAGTGAACTAGGCATTGATCCCTCAAAAAGGGTGAACATTTTAACACTCTTTTTACCATTCTCCCCTTTTTCCTAGAGTCTAGCCCCATTAGGTCACCTAGGGCATCAATTTCACGAGAATTGACCCAAGGAAAAACTTTTATCTCCTATAGGCTACTACACTGGTGGGTCCCCTCCCTCTCCTCCAAATTTGGGGCAACTCTAATGGTGGAATCTCTAGGAATCCCAAGCCCTAGCTCTAGGATCAAATTTTGCCTAGGTATACCCAAGGCTAGATCTCAATAGGATTAACTCAACCTTTTGAAGTGAATATTCTTGTTTGGTTCTTTCCCCTCACCTTCTCTAGGATAGGAACATCATTGGTTGTTGCATTCCATCCCCGAACCTGGGTTGGGTCCACCTGGCCCTGTGTGGTCTCGCTTCTTAATAAAAATTATTTGTTAAATACCATTTGGGAATCCAAGTTTCCCAAGGATTATAGAGATTGAGAATCGTGTTTATAAGCCTATCCTTTCTCCCTCAACCCTCCAATCCTCACCCCTTACCACTGGTGGACCAAGTCCTTTGCTTAAAAGGCAAGCAAGTTCCATTCTTTACTTCATCCTTGGGAAAGGGTTTTTAGTGTCCCTTCTCACCTATCCATTGACATATACTTTACAAGTGAATCCCTACACTACCGAGACTCCTCCCATCAGTGAAAGTTTGTAAAGAGCAGCGAGACTTAGTTGTGTTGACAGTGGGCTAAGCCTCCACCGTTGCCCTTAACCTAGCAGTTGCCCTCTTAGGAACCCCTTTAGGTCCCCTGCTGGTTTGAGTGGTAACAATCCCAAGACCAGCAGATAAATTAGTTGTGGGTTTGCGATGGATCTTCAAGGTAAAGCAGGCAACAAACGAAAGCATAGAGATGTACAAGCCTAGATTTGTGGCCAAGGGGTACTCTCAAGTTGAATGGATTGACTATGACAAGGACTATGCTCATGTAGCAAGGTACTCAACCATTAGATCAATTCTTTCTCTGGCTGTGAAGATGGGGTGGAAGATCCACCAGATGGATGTAAAAACAACATTCCTCAATGGAGTTATTGACGAGGAGGTGTACATCGAACAACCAAAAGGCTTTGAGACTTTTGATCGAGAGTCTCATGTGTGCAGACTCAAGCGAGTGTTGTACGATCTGAAACAAGCACCCCATGCTTGGTTCACCAAGATCGATAACTATCTCAGCAAGTTGGGCTTCACCAAAAATGAAGTAAATGCTAATCATATCTTAGTAGAAGGTAAATTGTTGATTATTGATTTACATGTTGATGACTTGATTTTAACTGGTCATGAACAACTGATCAAATCTTCCAAGGAGGATCTTGCAAGAGAATTTAAAATGAAGGATTGGAAGTATGGCAAGGTGATGGGGAACTGTTTGTTTCTCAAGGCAAGTATGCAACTAAGATAATACATGGAGAGTTGCAAACCCATGGAGACACCTCTAGCGACCAACTGGAGGAAGGAGGATGCCACTTCAGGTGAAGAAGTGGATGCTACCATTTATCGGCAACTACTGGGTTCACTTATGTAACTTGTGAACACACGACCAAATATGTGCTATGCAGTCAACCAACTGAGCTAAGCTATGGTTAGGGCAACCAAATTATTTTGGAAGGCAACAAAGCATGTTTTACAGTGCCTCAGAGGCACCACCCAGTTTGGTCAAATGATGGATTCAATTATGATCTATTGTGATAATCATAGTTCCATCAAGCTATTTGAGAATTCTATTTTTCATGATTGATCCAAGCATATAGATATCCGGTATCACCATTTGCAGGATTGTGCAAATGAGGATAATGTTGTTGCACTACATTCCAACAAAGGAACAAGATGTTGACATTTTGATAAAAGCCTTGTCAAGAAGGAAGTTGAAGTTCCACAGGTGCATGATAGGCGTGGTTGATAATCCCTTTCTTGTTGAGAGTGAGTGTTGAAAAATGTAGCAAGTAATTCTCAATTTGATTTTTCCCTGATTAGATTGAGAAAATTTGAGTTTCCACATCCACAAACAACTTGCATGCAGTTAACTTGTGTGACATTGCTTATGTCACCTAATTTACTCAGTAAATTCGAGTTGGAAGAGTTATAGTTCAGTTAAGCATGTGTGATTGCTAATTTGTAGCAATCAAAGTCAGTGATCAAAGGTTGTTTTCACTTAAACTAATTCTAATTTTTGAAAGAACTAGTGGAGGGTCAAATGTGCAATAGGACTTCAGTCAAACTCAGTGATCATCCAGTTAACTAATTTATCAGCCCAAAATGGTTAGTGCATGTAGAGAATTCGAGTTCCCCAGGCTTGGTGGGGTTTCCAAGGCAATGTAACATTAGTTATAGACTAGTCTTGAGTGTACAGGTGTTGCATGAAGTCAAATGATCAACCTAAGGAATTGCGCAATCCATTTTGGAGAAATTCCTAAATAACAAGAAACTAATTTCTCAAGGAACAGCACAAGGAAATAGGAGCTCAGGCAGAGGCAAAATTTGACTAAGTTTGGGTCAATGCTTCTTAGTGAGCAGAGAGATAGGTTATGCACTTGCAGGTTGTGCTCAGTTGAGCAAAGAAAATGTAATACATTTCTATTCATCAGATTAATGCAAGCAAGCATTGGGGTGGGGTTTTTTGCAGATTGTTTTCCCCAGAAAAAATACTATTTTCATGTCTGAGATTTTTGTTCTAAATTGTGAATAAATGTCTGCAAAGCAATAGAGTAGGTTTGTGTCTTTTGATTTTGATTAAAACTTCATGAGCGGTTGCAAATCTACATCAAGGTATCAAAGCGAGATTCACATTAGAGCAAAAATTTTGAAGTTGTTTCTCAGGAGGTTCGAATTTGGAGTTCAATGCAACAGGATCTCTTCAGAGCTGAGAAGATGACCTTGAATGGACTAAGGCTAGAGTATGCCTTGGAAGGTGTTATCACCTGTCACCTACACCTACCTACAAGTTAGTGAGAAAAGCCTTCAACCCCATAAGGTGTGTTTAGTGGCTGGTAACTCAGAGAAGGGGTTGTCACACTAATCCCAACTCTTTCCGTTTGAGCTATCTCTTAGGTTAGTTAAGGTGGGTGGTCCCTAATGAAAAATTAAGTTAAAATATGTGAGTTTCTAGAAGAGTATTATAGTGAAAATGGATTACTTTTAAGGATTTATGAGCAAATATGATGTGAGCAACTTGAAATAACAATGTCAATCATTAACATGAGAAAAACCATAAAATCAGTGCCTTGTAAGGAATTTTCTCAACAATTTAAAGATATATTTACTCAAAGTAAAATGCAATGCTTTCAAAAGAAAAAGCAAAGTAACTCTGAAATGTAAACAAAATATTGTTAGCACAAGATATTGCAAGATAAAAAACGTTTTTGAAATAATCAACTTTATGAATCAAAACATGTGAAACATATCTTGCCAAAACCCAACAATTAGTAATTAACTTGGAAATGTAAAAAAAAATAAGTGCTAAACCAAGACATCAATATGCAATTAGACTTGAAGCATGAAAAGAAAGCACTTGTTTGAAAGGATTACAATACTTGCTTTTTGAATAGACTTTGCATATGAAAACTCAAACCATCAAGAGACAAGTAAAATAAATTAATGGAAAGTGTTATTGGTTAATTTTATTTATTACCTCTACAATAAGATTGCAATTGAACTCTTCAATCTGCAAACCTCACCCTCGCCTAAAGATATGGATCTCATAGTGAGGAGTCAATAGAGGAGAAATAAGATAGTTGCAAAACTTGAGAGTCTAGAATGTAAATAAGCTCATATGTGTTTGCATCATTAAATGTTAAATAAGCAAGTAAAATGGAATAGATTGCTTTAAGCTACAATTGTTTCAAATAAATGATAGTGCTCCAATAGTTTCCATGACATATATCATAAATTGACCAAGTAGTGGAGCATATACTTGAAGAAATTATGAAACAATTAAAACCTATCAAAGTATGACGTGTTTACACATGATAAAATTTGCTCAAGTTTACAATCTTGAAGCTTATGCATATGGAAATTTAAGATTAGTAAAAATTTCATGTGGAGTGAAATGTGTTGATTTTAAGCATGCACAAAATGAAATTAAGTGCTAGAAAGCTAAGAAAAATTAGAAGCAAAATTAGTCCACCCACAAGAATCCCTCTTTTACATGAGAAAGGGGGATGCTATGAGAAAAATCCCAAGCTCCCTCAAACAATTTTTTTTATGTTTTGTTAGCACTAAAAGCAGGAAAAAATGTCTCTACAAGAGTTGCCCACAATATGAAAGAGATCTTTACAAAGATAGGAATCTAACAAAGTTAGACTCTCCCCCAAAAAATATAACAACAACAAAGTTGAAGATGGAAAAACTCTCTAAAAGTGATTCACAAGGCTCAAAAGGCCCATAGCCTAGATGAGTTTGCAACTCTCTCCCAAGTGCTTACGATCTCCCTAGAAATCAGTCTTTGGATAGCATGAGAGGGTCATGCATACACATGAGTGAGTAGTTTACCAAAGCTTCTCCTCAAGCTCCTTGCTGCCCAATGCTCAAGCCTATGAATTGCAAAACACAAAACCAATTGTCAGTATGGAATTAGGAAAAAGAAATCAAAACTAAACTACAATTTAATATACAAAATAGTAGCTCAAGTAATAGGAATGAACCCCCATACTTTCCTAGCTTTGGAAATGACTCTTGAATAGGAGATATAACTTTGAAAGAACTAGAATCAAATAAATATTTTAAATTTAAATGGATGATAAGTAGTTATAGAGTAAGAAAACTCCCTTTTGCTCTTCGTTGAATGGAAGACTTGGAGTGAAAAAATGGTTGAGTCTTGGATCATTGTGACTGTAAGAGTGAGTTGATCTAATTGAGATTTCTCTCACTTCCAAATGGATTCCTACACACAGTACAAAAGATCTTTTCTACACACTTGAACAAGTATTAGTTTGCAAAGGATTAGAGCAATATAATGAATAAGATAGACCAAGCATTTCTCCAAAAATGAATTGGCAAGCTTATTCCTAGAATACTACTCTAAATCAATGATATGTGAAAGATAGCTTGCACACATCAATTAAAGCAAGATGGCAAGAATAAACTAATATTAATTCAATATGAAAAAAATTAAACATAATAGCAATAGCATAAAAGGACATCACTTCATAATGCCAAGAGAACACTAGTCAGATAGCCCCAAAGTCTTGATTATAATAAGAAAGTATGCAAGTACAAAATGACAGAGTTTCTTCAAGCCCAATAGCTCATAACATGATACAATATGAGAGCACATAGCCTCATTATAAAGAGGGTTGGGAGCAAATCCCATGGCAAAATGCATGTGAGAACTGAACTTGGAGCAAATCCCAAGAAAGAGCAAGTCGAGTTCCAAGCGGAGATGACAGAGACATCAAGGCAAATCGAATTCCTCATTGGCACCTAAGGAAAATCGAATTCTCTTATATGGCATAGTAAACATATCCATGAGTGAACCAAAAGAATGAGATGACTCCAGTCAAACCAAATCAAACTCGAACCAAGTGTCGCCACTTCAGATGATAATCCCAAAGATGCTCTGTGCAAATCCCTAAGAACTGCGTCATTTCCTCAAGTGAAACTTGTAATCTTCCATGTGAAGTGCTAAGTGTAGAAGCAATTCAAACTAACAGTGAGAGAAGGTCCCACAAAATCCTCAGTCTAAATATTTCATAGAATATTCCAATCAAACTCGAACCAAGTTTCGCCACTTCAGATGATGATCCCAAAGATGCTCTGCGCAAATCCCTAAGAACTGCGTGATTTCCTCAAGTGAAACTTGTAATCCTCCATGTGAAGTGCTAAGTGTAGACGCAATTCAAACTAACAGTGAGAGAAGGCCCCACGAAATCCTCAGTCTAAATATTTCATAGAATATTCCTTCAATACATGAGTTCCTCTAATAAATTCAATTTTCCACATGTGCAACTATTGATTTATCTTTGGGAAATTCGATTTTGCCAAATAATGGTATATTTATGATGCAATGTGCTCAGTCATCTTCCACATGTCTGTTGACTCAACTCTTTGACTTAGGATAATTTCCAAGTCATTTCCACATCATTCTGTCACATGGAATAATTTATTTCTATCTATTTATTTAATTCTAGCCTAATTATATGCTACAATTTCCACTAAACTTAAGAAACATGGGTTTTGAGGGTCCAAAACACATTACTAACCCCTCAAAGTGTGTCATAGTAGAAATTTGACGGTGAGAGGTATAATTTTTATTAATCATACCCCATACAACCTCTCTAGACTACACTTATTACAATTTAAATGCAATTTTATTTGCAATTTTGGACCTGCGGGAAATCTAAAAAATTAAAAAATGACTACCTAAACCTAACCAAATTCCACGAAATTTTTTGTGTGATCTGGCATGGTAATATACATAGACTCTAGACACTAAGATGTGTTAGGGGCTCAACCTTCAAACCGTCACCCCGGCTTTGGAGTAAAAAGTGAGTGAAAAAACCAAGAAAATTATCTGCCTCTGAAAAAGAAGGGATAATTAACTAGATAAAAAAAACACTCCAAGGTGTACTCGTTTGTTGATCGAGTCTCAACATCTTAGGCCTATTACAGACTCAAAATTCATCATTACTAGTATCACTTATTACAATTCCCCGCAAGATGTAGAATCTGGGTACAAAAAAGATGATGAGAAAATAAAAGTAGAGTTAAAAAAATTTGTTGACTAATGATATCTAATAGTACAAGTGTCCTCTGGATCATCCTTAGGCATGGCGTCTTTCATATAATCATCAGGTGCCACTCCATTGGTCAACAAAAGGCACCTCTAACTTTGTTTCATGGAAGGATCACATGGAGGCGATACTGGATGACAATGGATTGCTATAATACATCTGTCAAAACCACTGGAATCTGATGCCCAAAACCTTGCTTAGTGGAAGAAAGATGTAGCCAAAGCGGGGAGAATAATCTTGGAGGGAGTATGGGATCACATCTTCTCAAATCTCCACGGAAAAGAAACTTCGTTCATAATGTGGAAAGCACTAATAGAATTGTTTGAGAATAATAGTGACCATAGGAAGTTGGTGCTCAAGGGTAAACTTCGAAGTATCAAGACGTAAAAGAATGATACTATTTGTAGTATCTAAGCAAGTTTACACAATGTCGTGATGAACTTGGCAGGGTTGGTGTAAATGTTTCTGAAGAAGACTTGGTAAGCCTAGCCCTTTTGGGTCTTCCCAAGAGCTGGCATAGTTATCAAAATTCGGTGAGCGGGAGGGAGAAACTACCAAACTGGGAGCGCTTGTCGTCTGATTTGGTACGAGAGGAAATAAGGCAGAGTACCAGAGATGGGACTTCATCCAAGGGCGAGGATGAACAAAACATTACATTAGTTGGAAAGGGAAAGGGTAAAGGGAAGAAATCTAAACCCAAACCAGAGTCCAGCCAAGGGGGCAAGAAGAAAGATTTGTCAAAAACTAAATGCTTCCATTGTCATGAATTCGGGCACTATGCCACAAAGTGTCCACACAAAACGGTAGGCAAGAAGACCTCAAGAGGAGAAGCAGGTGAAGCCTTGGCTTCACAGTTCGAGCTTGACTTTACCCTTATTGCATGCATGGCCAGGACAGTGATGGGGAGCGTGTGATACCTGGAATCAAGTGCATTGTTCCACATGATAGGGTGTAGAGATTTTTCAGTGACCTGGAAGAAAAAGATTTGTAGATGCACATCGAGATGGGGATGAAAGAAGGTACAATGCGATCAGGGTTGATAAAACCACCTTTCAAAGGGAGTCAAGTTCCTCTCTCAAGCTCAAGGATGTCATGTTCATTTCGGGCCTAAAGAAAAATTTCATTTCTATTGCAGTTTTGGAAGACCGTGGTTATGATGTGATCTTCAACAAAGGAAAGGCATTCTTGAGACATATAGCCACAAGACAGGTGCAACAAATCAAGGTTCGTGTGAAGAAGCTATATAAGCTAGATGTGGAAGATTGTGCTGCATTAAGCACAAAGGCGGAGAAGGTGCAGAGTCGCGATGTCGATGAACTTTGGCATAGAATACTTGGCCATTTGCATCATGGCGCCCTAAAGATTATGCAACAAATAACCACAAGCCTCCCCAAAGGAGAACTTGAGCAACAAGATGTTTTCAAAGGATGTACCTTGGGGAAATACACAAAATCCACATTCCATGATTGGGGCAGCAAAGCGCATGTAGTCCTAGAAACGATCCACTCTAATGTCTGTAGACCATTCTCGACAGCCTCCACTACCAGACACAGATATTTTGTCATTTTTATTGATGAATTCTGATGGAAGTGTTATACCTTCTTCATGCGGAAGAACATGAGACATTCTCCAAGTTCATAGAAATCAAGGCACTAGTGGAGAAAGAAATCGACAAGAAGGTGAAGGCTCTGAGGAGCAATAATGGAGGTGAATACGTGTCAAATGAATTTAAAAAAAATTGTGCGAAAGAAGGAATTTGATGAGAGTTGACAGCACCCCACAAGCCACAGCAAAATGAAGTGGCTAAGAGGAAGAACCGTAGCATTGTCGGAGCAGCGAGTGCGATGTTGCATGACTAAGGCCTACCTCTGCATTTGTGGGCCAAGGCATGCAACACAACAATCTATTTGCAGAACCGGAGTCCTTGTCAAATTCTGGGCATGATTACACCAGAGGAGGCTTTCTTGGGGAGAAAGTCGGATGTGTCGCACTTCAGGACTTTTGGAGCCTCTGTTTATTGCCATGTCTCCAAAGAATCAAGGAAGAAGCTAGAGCCGACAACAGAATTGGGGGTATTTGTGGGTTATATAGAAACTCCCCACATCTATCATGTGTACTTGCCATCCCTCATAATGGCAGTTGTGCGAAGGGATGTAAAATTTGATGAGCAAAAAGCGATGTGGTGCTCTCTTGAGAGGGAGCTTTAGATACCAGCAGAAGAGGAGCTTTTAGCTCCAATGGAGGAGCCTCAAGAAGTTGTGGAGCAGCCACAAATTCAGGAGCAATGATTGGAGACCACCACTCAAGCAAAACCATCCAGAGAAGGCAGGAAAAGGACTAGGGAAGCTGAGAGACTTGTGCAGGATGCGAGGGAGAATGTAGGTGCTCCTTCAAATTTGGGCAGGCAGAGAAGGTCACTTGATCAGTACGCTAGCTACATGGATCTAATGACTGAGCTTGTACAGGCTAAACCATCCTCTTTTGAGGAAGCAGTAGAGCAACCTGTATGGGTTAATGCAATGGTGGAGTGCGAATCCATTGTAATGAATAGTGTTTGGGAAGTGGTCCCAAGACCAGCAGATAAATCCATTGTGGATTCACAATGGATCTTCAAGTTAAAGCAGGCAACAAACGGAAGCATAGAGAAGTACAAGGCCAAATTTGTGGCCGAGGGGTACTCTCACGTTGAAAGGATTGACTATGACGAGATTGTTGCTCCTATAGCAAGGTACCTAAGTCACCGGATTCGTCCTAAACCCCCTGTGAATCCCGAATCCAGCGAATCCGACACGATTCGGTCCGGATTCGTGTCCAAATCACAGGACACGTCGTGTCCGTTTTGGACACGTCGTGTCCAAGGGCGTGTCGCGATTTTAGGGCACGTGTCCGGTTTCCAGGACTCGCTAAGCTCAGTGCGGGAAAGAAAAGGGCGTGTTTGCTCATTAATATTTTCATTTGGCAATTGATTTGTGCTGTTGCAGCAAGGAGTAGAGCATTTTGGCAGCTTCATGATCAAGTCTAGGCCCTAGTATTGATATGTTATTCATGGTAATGTTAAATTCTTAAAGTAAAAGTGACATTCTCCTTAATCTTCATTTTCATCCTTTTACTTAAATTTTTAACATTACCATGAAATGACTCAGGATGTTGAGAGTGGTTCCGGCCTCATTGGATTTCATATGGAGAAAGTAGAATTTTAGATTTCATTCAAAATGCAGCAAACTTATCAGTTTTT
>APFE031594843.1:0-35247 GCA_000404065.3 Pinus taeda | reverse complement strand
GACACTTGATCCGTGGCTTGACACCCGATTGGTCCATGAATTCTATTTAAAGCGCATGGAGGGTCATTTGTAGGTTCACCGTGCATGAGAGAAGCTTATGTAATTTTCATTCTTTTATTAATAAATTGCCTGTAGTAGCCACGTTGGCGCAGGCCGTGGACTGTTTCCCTCTCTGAGGGTTTTAACCATGTCAAAATACTGGTGTATTGATCTGTGATCGGTTTGTGAGCGGTGTCCTTTTGGTGTTCTGTCTGAGGAACTTACCCTGTATATTCCTACACAATGGTATTTTGACAGTTGTGCAAAAGAGTTTCATTATCTAAATTTGGGTTAAATGACTATGGACTAGTTAATAACTAAGTTCACCCACTTATTGTAGTATCTACCCTATATTGAAGAGGAACAAGCAAAAGTACAGTGATTCATTACTTGTCTACCCGTCTCCTTTAAGGAACAAATAAAATACAACAATCTAAAAAATATGGAGGAGGTGATTCATAAAGCCAAAAATTTCTATCAGTAAGAAAAGCAGAAGAGCGAGAATTCAAAAGCTTGGGTTAACAATAAAAAATAGCAGACCCATAAAAAAATAAGGTAACAAAGAATGGGTAGGAAAGAAAAAATGGTAAGGGAGGCCAGGGTCGGAATTTTAGTAGAAGTAACCACTAGTGTTAGATATTTTAAACTCCCAATCAGAGTGGACCAAAACAAGTTGATCCTACCGAGGGATCCAATGGTAAAGATAGGGGTTCATTGAAGTGTTGGGGTTATTGGGAACCCCATATCTTACGAAATTGTCCTTATAACCGAAGGGTTGTCTAGAATATCTATAATGTGTAAGAAGACTCTACCATGAATGACGAGGGCGAAAACATTCCTTACATCACTGCAACACTAGAGGAGCGGTAAGCAGACCATTAATACACCATGGTGGAAGTGGAGGGTAAAATTTGTAACCAAATTGTTTTAATACTAATTGAGCTAGAGATTAGTTTAAGTTATTTTAGTCCTAAAGTTGTAGAAAGTTATAAATTGGGTATAAAAAAATTTAAAAGCCCCTCTCTAATGTAAGTGTCCAAAGGAGCAAAAAGGAAAATGTCTGGTATTATTAAAGACTACATAGTAGAGTTGGATGGCAAGCTAAATTATGTGAATCTAAACATATTTCTGATGGGATTGTATGGTGTACTTATAGGAATGAACTAATTATAAAAACATCAAGCCCTTATTAATTGTCTGCAGAAGACAATAATTTGTGCAATGGATGATGGTAGACTACAGATTACTAGGGTATATTTAGACTTGTTTCCTTGCAATAAATATCATCTTTGCAACTTAAGAAGGCTACCTGGAAAGGCTACCATCTGTTTGAAATTAAAAAAAAAACATAAACTATAGGATAAAGCAATAACCTTTGAAAATTTGGAGGTGGTTAAATATTTTTTTGATGTATTTCTGTAAAAAATCTCAAGGTTACCACCCAAAAGAGATATAGATTATTTTATAGAACTGGTGCCTTGGGTTGTATGAGTGTCTAAGGCTCCCTATTGAATGACGGTTCTAGAATTAATGGGGCTAATGATTCAATTACAAGTATTACTGAAGAAAGCATATATCTTGATCTGAACTTAAGAAGGAATGTAGAAAATTACATATATAACCATAAATATAGAGATGTAGCAGAAATAACACTTAATTTCATTAATATCAAGTAATGAAATATGCTTATAAACAAAATGGAAATAAACTAGCTCAGGTGATGGTAGCTTATCTCTAAGAAGAGATGTGGTGGCTACATGTCTCTAAACTATGTTACAATGAGGCTCATGGGCCTATTTATTATTGAACAACAAGGGAAAACCATAAACAACAAAAACCCTAACCCCAGGAGATGGAACGTCGTGAGTTTGTTGACCTCATTGGGGTTAGTTCGCTAGCCAACTTCCAAGGGTCATGACTTGGTCATGCTATTCCCATTTCGCATGTACGTTAACTTATTGGAAATATGTCTCTGAGTACTATAGGATTTGTAAGAAGGCCCTGTCCATGGCTATTGGTCTACTACAAACCTCAAAAAGATGTTTTTTAGGGGATCACAATTTCTCCAGAAGTTCAGAACCCAAAAAACATCTAAAAATAGTAAATGCTACAATAATCAAGGAAACCGATGAAATTGAATAGATGTCTAGGTGGAATATATGGGTGGAAACCAATATCCAGTTGGATCAGTCCTCCCTCCTTAGGAAGAAATGGTCCCCATTGCATGCAAAGCCTCCATGAGGTGAGGAACCTTCTATTAAACCCGGTCATTGGTGAACGACATGCCGTGGTGAAGGAGTTGGCATGCTTTGATAGCTCGTTATAGTTGTATCCTCTATTTTCGATTGTTATTGATTTGGGTGTCCATGATCTGATCAGTTATGGCATGCTCCATGTAGTCTGGGTTTAGCTCTTTTTGTCTGAGTTATTCTACAATGTTGGATGTGTCTAGAAATGGTGGAAAGTATGGTCGAAGGCAATCTATAGTGAACATTAGGCATAGACCAATGAATGGTGGAATGCTGAGCTTGAAGGAATTATCCCCTACAATATTGGTGATGGTGTATGGCCCATATCGGCGCGATTGAAGCTTGTTGTGTGGTCCAACAAGGTGCTCCTTCTATAAATGTATTCAAACCTTGTCACTCACCTGGAACTTATGCCACCGACACACGATGTTGATCATGGTGCTACTTGTACATAGTATTGGCTCTA
Source organism: Pinus taeda (assembly GCA_000404065.3). NCBI lineage: Eukaryota > Viridiplantae > Streptophyta > Pinopsida > Pinales > Pinaceae > Pinus > Pinus taeda. The sequence continues at coordinate 32,493 of APFE031594843.1, read as the reverse complement.
TCCAATATATCATGGATATGTTGGAGAATGTATTGAATGCACTCAGTGAAGATGTTACTTCTGTCGACTTTAGACTGGACATGATCTAAATATGCCTGATTAGATGAAAATGATATATCCATATCAATGGGGGATAATGGCTGAAATTTGAACCCCACCTAAAAGGGGCTATGGCCTGCTGAGATATGGAGAGCTTTATTGTAGCTACGTTGGACATAGGGGAGGCTTTCATCCTATGTACATGGATGTTCGAGCTATACATGAGCAAAGTTTGTACGATCATCATGTTGATAACCTCTATTGTTACATCAATTTGGGGGTGGACAGTCATGGTCTTAGTAAGTTTGGTATCCAACATCAACCAGAGACTTTAAAACAATGCACTCAAGAATTTGTTTTCCCAATCTAAGACAATGGACTATGGGATCCCAAAGTATACCCACAATTGCTCAAAGAAGAGCTTAGCAGTCATCTCTTCTATGATATATTTCTTATAGGCCACCAAAGTGGCCATCTTAGAGAATCTATCGATGACTCGGAAGAAATATTCATTGTCATGCTTAGTAAAAGGAAGGCTCGACATGTAATCCATGGAGATGTATTCCAAGGTCAACTAGGAGTAGGAAGAGGAGTATATAGGCCTTTGTTATTTATGGTTGGTTTGGAAATGACACATGAAGTGCAGGATCTAATATACTTCCAAACATCCTGATGAAGGTTCGGCCAATAAAAATATTTTCTCAATACTGCCACTTTTTTCTCTACTTCGAAATGTCCAACACCCCTACTATTGTGCGCTTCCCAAATCATTTTGGCACACTTACTTGAAGGAAAACAGATGTGTCCCAGGTGGCATAATAGTGCATCTTGGAGGTGAAAATTTGGAAATTCCTTACCTTCCAGGAGTGTCTGGTATGTGCTACCAAATTCTAGATCATTTTGGTAAAGATGCATCCACCCTGAAGTCTCATTCCATAGAAGTCAAGCATAGTGATCATCACTATAGCTAGTGGTCACCTAAGGATATTTTCAACATTATTGGTGTTTTGCTTCTAGGACTTTATGTTCAAATGGAACTGTTGCAATTATGTGGACCATTACTAATGGTGATCATTCTACAAATTCCCTTGTGTTTGTATGAACTGTAGGGGTTGGTGATCTGTGTGGATGACCGTTTCCTTCTCCATAATGTAAGGCTTCCAATGACAGTACGATTTCATAATGGAATAAATTTCTTTGTCATAGGTGGGATATTTTTGGATTGTGTCTAAAAGTGTCTCACTATGGTAAGCCACCAGATACCCTTGTTGAGTATGAATTGCACCAATGACATTTGTCTCAATCCTAAATGGTTGTTGTAGGTCTGGTAATGTGAGCACTCGTGTAGAGTAGAGGCAATGATTTAACTCAAAAAATGACTTATGTTTGGGTTTTGTACTAGAAGAAAATTCCTTTCTCTTTGCCCTTGGTGGCTTGGCTTAAATGCCAAGTGATATGATAGAACCCCAACATGAACTTGAAGTAGAAATTGGAAAGACCTGAAATGATGCCGCGCTCTGTTAGAATGGTTAGAGCTGGCCAATGCAGAATGAATTGTATCATGGATGGGTCCACATGGACACTTTTCTCATCAATGATTTACCCCATATATTGAATCCAAGTCATTCCAAAAGTCCATTTTTCGAAATTGGCACACAACTTTTGTTGTCGTAGGGTTTAGAGGACCTATCGAATATGGTGGAGGTTCTCTTCCCATCTCTCGTTGAAGATCAAGATGTCACCTAACTACACCACCATGAATGGACTAGTGAAGGGTCACAATATGTTTTTCATCAATCTCATGAATGTTGTGCGTGTATTCATCAACCCAAAAGGCATGACCAACCATTCAAAAAGGGCCTCCTTAAATTTGAAGGCAGCCTTCTACACATCAGAGGGTTTCATAAGAACATAGTTGTTACAGATCCATTTGGGAACATCACTCCCATCATTCATATCAATACCATTATGGCTCATCAAACCCTAATTCAGTTGCTACATGCCCTAGACAAGTCACCACTTTCAATGCCTCCTTCCTTGAGATTTTCTTATCTTGAATCCCTCTAGAATTGCCTCCTTGATGGACTAGCGTAGCCTTGGTGAGGGGTAAGTGCGCTTCAGTGCAGGTAGGCCCATGTAAGGGTGCTTTCCAGAGAACTTAGGCCCACTTTGACCTATTCTGGGAAAATTTGAGTGAAATCAGCATAGGGTTCTGGGAATATTATTATCTTCTAGAGCCATCTAGACGATTTCCACATTTATCATCTCCTATGAGACCAAAATTGGATAGGGAATGAGTTAAGTAACCTCCTCTCCTCTCATCCCTTCCTCCATAGGAACTAACTCTAAGTTTGAAAGGCCATTCAATACCCTATTTTATGACCAAACCTCCTCCATTTGCCTATAAATTGAGCACTCATCTAACTAATCAGGGGCTGGACTTTGAGAATTTGTAAGGAGATACTGTTGGTGTGAGGATTCAGATTATAAGCAAGTATTGTTATGCTTTCAGAGTGTTGTGCTATTGATGTGATATCAGTTGGAAACTAAGCTGGAAGAGTGACAATGGATCGGACTTCATGGTTGTAATTCTTCCTTCTACTTAATAAAGTTGTTTACACCTTTTTCCATATGCTTATGTTGATATATGATGTTTATATGTGTGAATGTATCTGATTCCATTTACTTATAGTCGATAGATATCTTTTTTTGATTGGTTCTCTGTCTTCAGTTTATGCCTGCAGGTACTTTTTGAGCGATTTAAGTTCGAGAAGGAGCGACAGGAGTCATACAAAGGACACAAAAAGAAAGAGAAAGAAACATTAGGTCCTTTGGTTTCCCTTGTCTTATTTATCATCTATAGAAAAAGGATGAGCACTTTAAATTTGTTGTTCTAGGTATAGCTACCTAGCTAGGGAATCAGTATTTATCCGTAGATGAAAAATTCCACATGACAAATTGGCGACTCCGCTGGGGAATGATCATTGTTATGGGTAGTTTACCTTCATCAATTCCTTCTATTGATCTTGTTTCAGCCTCTTCGATGTGTTTTTTGGTGAAAATTGTGCTTGTAAGCCCCTAGGATGGCCTCTCTGGAACTAGCGCAGGTTTGGTCTAGAGACAGAGCACTGCAAAGCACCCTTGGCTTGAGGACAAAGCTCTAAAGTGCACTATCTCCCATTCAAGGCTGCAATGGTCCTCCTTAAGAAAAAATCCCTCCTTTGAGTACATTTTTTGCCAAATTTCCTTTTGTTTCTGCTTGCTAAAAGGTCAATGATGCTTGTGTCTCTGAAATCAATGTGTGTTTCCTTTGCCAGCCCTACTTTTTTCTTGATTGCTTAGTGTTAATTAAATGATTTCTTTATCACTATCAATTCATTGTCAAAGTTAGTTTATAGTCAATTAATCTTTGTTCAAAATAAAATGTCGTAAAAGTCTTCATTTGTTTCAAAACAGAATTGTCATAAAGTCTTCATTCTTGCAAAAAGATTGATTGATTATATGTGCATTAGTTTTCTTTTGCTCAATGTTTTAACATTAAGGGAATTGAAAAGAAAAACATGCCTCGTGCATTGAAAATTTTGTGTTTGCTAAGAGGAATAGTTTAGGGTAATTGCATTAGATTGTTCTCCTTGCTCTTTGATTAAAAGAAATCTGATTGCTCTATCCCTGTTACGTAAGGTTTTCATTGTTAAATTGAATGGAAAGAATGCTTATCATATTAGTTGCATTCTAGGAATTGAAAAAATACATCACGTGGTGAAACTTGAAAGGAAAATTGTTAAGAAGATAAACTTAAAATCCATCTGAATTAACCTAATGGAGCATTGTCACCTAACGCAAAACATTTAGAGGTTCTAGGCTAGAGACATGTTCCAGCGTCGTAAAACATAGCAATTGTTGCTAACTTGTCTACGATACATCCTAAGTGTGATACATCATTCCACGTACATGAGTATATCATAGCTTATCCATGTACCTTCAGGTATATAGGGCGGCGTTACAGTACGCAAAGTATATGGGAATGCTCTCATTGTACGGTTTCACATTAGAAAACGCTAATATGGATTAGGCCTCCATGTACTTTCAGGCATATATGGGAGGACAACACTAGGTTGCTATCCATCCTTAGGTAACCAAGTCAGCCACCTTGTACACTGTGATACACTGAACACAGCATTCGAGGAGATTTCCTACCCATACTTCTCGGTTCACCGGGAGGTATTCTGTAGTTCATAGTTGCTTGGTAATCCTTTTTCGTAGATCATCCCTCTTTTGTTTTGTTTTGTTATTTTGATTAAAATAAAATTAATTGACCGTGGATAACATCCTCCACATCGCTCCTTAGTCGATATTAAGTTCATACATATGGCAACAACTTCTGAGTCCACCGATCAAAGAATTCCTTTCGATGGGAATCCTAGTCCCTTTCCTCCTTTCAGAAATATTTGTGATCATTATATGGCTAAATTATCCCTTCAAAGATTTATCATTGGCTTGCCAGTATGGGTGTTTTCAACCTCCTTGGTTTAAATTGTCGTGATTTCTCCACAATTGAGTACTCCTCCAACTGGAAAAAATCAACCTCTAGTTGATCCCAAAGTTAAACCTTTTCCTTCTTCATTGGTTGTTTCTTCCTACCCTTCTTCTACTTCACCTGGTAAAATTATTGATACTAGTAACCCGGTGGCTAAGAAGAAGAAGAAAGGGAAGAAGAAGAAGAAGAAGCCAATTCAGTAGGGGGCAACCAAGCGACCATTGCTTCGAATGCAACTTTTGATGAGAAACCATCCCATAAGCCTCACAAAGTTTGATATCCATGCAAACTTTGTACGGGAGACCATCTTCTTCGAAATTGTCCTGGTACTCATCAAATCTTAGAAGAATGGTCTTCGTTCACATCATCTTGTGCCATCAACATCTAGACATCATGCTGGTGACACACCATCAACTAGTGGTAGTAAAGTTCATGGAAAAATTGGTAAAGTTAAGTTTCTCTATAGGTTATGTGAAGGGAATCACCCCATTCACCTTTGTCCCTATCTGGATGAAGCCAAAAAAGTGTTGGATAACCGTTGTGCTTCTCCGTAGTTACTTCCATCTAGTTACAAGAGACTCCCCTTAATCCTTCACTAGTTGATGAATTCACTGACCCAAATCAACCATCGGTCAAACCAACTCTCTTTGAATGTGAATCCCATGAGTCTATACCTAACCAATCACAGGTCGAGGAAATAGTTGACCCAGTTTCACCTTCAATTAATCATAAATTTCTCGTAAAGATTGAGTATGATACCACTCAAGTTATTTTTGTTTCTTTAGATTCCAATGAGCTTGGGGGTAATCCTCCTATTCCATCAAGACAAGAGGAAAATACTCCTACTCCCATAACTCAAGGGGTTAATTCTCTCATTCTTATGGTAGCCCCTCCAAGTACTCTGGTCACTTCCTTTGATTGGAATTGACTAGCTGGATGTCGTCTTCCTTCTTATGTGCCTTTCTCGATCATAGTACAGGTTTGTAATATGATTGTACCTAGAACTATTATAGATGAAGGTGCATCTATGAGTATCCTTCCCTCCACTGCTTTTCAAGCGCTTCGTTCACTACCACTTGTGCCTGTTACCCGGAATCTGTTGGCTTTTAACAGGGGAACCAATCAACAATTAAGGGATCCTTCCCCAGTTTCCTATTACTTTGTGAGGAAAAATTGTCTACCTCAATGTGATGGTAGTCCCAGGACCTTTAGATTACAATTTACTTCTTGAGCACGACTATGTTTATGACATGAGAGCTATTGTTACAACACTTTTTCAAGCGATGAGTTTCCTGCATGAACGTAGAATTGTCACCGTTGACGAGCTTTCATTTACCGGTCCAAATATGGCTTCTAGTCAACCATCTTCCCTAAATGGTCCTTTTGCCCCAATGCTATCTTCCCTGACATGGGCTAATTATGTGGCAACTCATTCCATGCCTACATCAATGGATGATTAATTCCGTGATGTTGTACATTATGTGATGGGGGCATTGGAACCAAATCTCTCCTTCTAGAGAATTATTTCCCATTCGATGAGAACCTCTTGGAAATCATGACCTCTTATGGGTCGTGATCAAGGAACATGAGGATAGTTCTTGGTCTTGTGTCAACCTCGTTAAAAATGAAATAAAGGAACATGAGGATAGTTCCTGGTATTTTGTCAACTTCGTTAAAAAATGAAATAAAGGAATATGAGGATAGTTCCTTCTCTTCCATCAACCTCATTAAAAAATGAAATAAAGGAATATGAGAATAGTTCCTTGTCTTGTGTCAACCTCGTTAAAAAAATGAAAGAAGGGGTATGAGGATAGTTCCTTGTCTTGTGTCAACCTTGCTAGAAAATGAAATAAAGGGTATGAGGATAATTCCTTGTCTTGTGTCAACACTGTTAAAAAATGAAACAAAGGGTATGAGGATAGTTCCTTGTCTTGTGTCAAGCTCGTTAAAAAATGAAACAAGGAATTAGAGCATAGTTCCTTGTCTTGTGTCAAGCTCGTTAAAAAATGAAACAAGGAATATGAGAAGAGTTCCTTGTCTTATGTCAAGCTCATTTAAAAATGAAACAAGGTTCCCTAGAGTAAAGTTCCAAGTCAAGTCTTTGATTAGATCTTGTAAAATCCCAGTTGAGTCTTTCACTTGATCTTGTAAATTAACCTTCATTCCATCCACCTCATAGCCATGAGTAGTCTATTTAGGTGAATGCAATGAAGCTTGGGGGGCACGCACCTAGTCTCGAGCCATCATGTTGGGGGCATATAAACTGAATCCAAGCATAGCTTTTTGGTTCAAGCTTGTGTAAAAATGAAACTGAATCGAAGCATAGTTTTTCATTTCAAGCTTCTGTAAAATTGAAACTGAGTCCAAGCATAGTTTTTCGTTTCAATCTTGTGTAAACATGAAACTGAATCCAAGCATAGTTCCCTATGGTTCAAGCTTGTGTAAAAATGAACCCATATCCATTTTAGCCCTTGTGATTGCCATTTTATCATCCTCTTCTATTAGATGAGCCTTGGTTTTTCTTCTTCCATCGTCACTATTTTCTTGGCTGATCATACACTTTCGCTTGGATGTTTTACCCTCTTTGAGGGATAGTTGCAATGAGTGGTCTTATTAGTCAGTCTCTTCACATAAATCAACATGTTTTGAGAAGTTCCAACATCACCACAACCAGTTGTTATCCTAGACACCACTCATTCCTCAAAGTGGAGTCCTCTTTAAGCTCTTTTCGAAATCTTGAAATATGAAAAGATTGTTGAGCGCTTTTCCTTTTCAGCTCGTTAACAGATTGGAAATGACATCTACTCAGTATAAGTTTAACCCTTTTCCCGACTAAGATAGATTATTTACGAAAAATGAATATTTTGACAGAACATGTTCAATATGTTCTCTCTTGTATTGTTTTATGCTTTTTTGGACTTGAGAGACAAATATATAAAAAAGAACTTGCAGAGTTTTATTTTTTTGCCCTTTCAAACACTCTAAACATGAAAAGGACCGAGTTATCATTGTCATTAGACTCGTTAAAACATCAAATAGTGACAAACTTGTTCACCATGACAAGATTGTGTTCCACCTTCCCAAGACTCGTTAAAACATGACATAGTGATGGATTCACCCGAAGGGTGGAATTATAAAACAAGAATATGTTATCCTCCTCGAGCTTGATAAAAAAATAAAGAGGTGTTGGTCAGAAATGACTGGGGAAAATGGGAAAAGGGGTAAACCACTTTATGGCAGCAGGTCACTCTTGAGCATGATACTTTCACTTCATTATTGTGACTATTTGGGTTGGGTTATCTGCTTCAGGGCCATAATTATTTAGTCTATCATACTATCCATTAATTTTGTTTTGGGTCAATGCTATCAATCCATTCAGTCGTTGACATGTTCAAGAGAATTCACTCAATTTGTAATTTATCCTTTGCAATACTCATAAACCTTCATTTTCATGATTGCCATTCCTAAACCTTGTGTTGTTAGTAAAATTCCGTCTCCAAAACCATTACATTCATTTCATTTCCTTGATGTGGGTTACATCAAGGCCCTCTTGAAATGAATCAGTTCTTGTCGACATCAGGGCATTCTCGAAGAAGTTGACTTAGAAACACCCTTCCAGTACCTTGAGACTTGCATACATCAATGGCAAGTTTCTCGCTTCCGGCAATAGGTTGACATCATTGGCCTTCGACCGAAAGACTTTTTGTGGTTTCGACATAAAAACATCCATTCACACCATGCAAAATGTATTCGAGTACCTTGAGGATCATTATCATTATCAGTGATTTCTCTCACATCTGTTAATGACTTACATCATTCGATGGTAATCAGATGGTGTCTTCCCATGCTCGACTTCAAATCACATATTCTCATGGTTAGACTCATACTTGATCGAATGATTGAATGAGACAGAAGACCCTAAATCTAGTTTCATCCATCTCAGTTGCAATTTCAAGAAATGTACCAAATCATATGTACAATGGCTTTACATTCATGGTCATCTAATCATGGGTCTATATTTGTAGATGACTACATATGAACTTGTAATGAAAGTTTATATGCTGAGCATGGGTATGTATTCCCTCATTGATTCATGAGAAAAAATCAAAATGCCATGATCTTATGTATTGTAATCAATGCAGGTCTGTTGAAAATGGCAACAATAAATGCTAAAAATAGAAGTGCTAAGAATAACACTGCTATAAATAGCAGTTTGGGTACGAGTGTTGGATTGAGCAACAGGGAATGAAAAATTGAAGTGCTAAAAATAGCATTTCTATTTTTAGTAGTTAAGGATGGATTCCAATTTTAGTCAGTCCCTAGACTAAAATAGGAAGTAAAATTCGAATTTGAACTTAACAGCTGCTTGAAAATAAATTAATTAATTCAACATGAGTTAATTAGTTGTGAAAACTCAAACATGAAGTCTATGTGAGGACATGCAACAATTTTTCTATTAATTTAGGAATCTATCCATCAGTTAAAGACATAAGAATGAGTTCTAATTTGAGTTGTAGTTAGTTGGCTCAGTTAACAGAGTCAAGTCCAGTTAGATTGATTTAAATAGTTTGTTTAAATTAATGTGAGTTCAGTTAGGTAATGCATGCTTGCATATAACTGTTACACTTCAGATAACTGAATATTCTCTCATGAATAACTCATGCATGTCAGTTTAGATAGAGACCCAGTTGAGATCAAAGAAGGGACAGTGTACTATCAGTTGGATGAATACTTTTCCTATAAAGGAAGCTCATCCATGATGAGGATTTATCTCCTTCAGGACTGCGTAGTTGGATCAGAGGTTAGTAAGTGTGTGAAGAGGCCAATTCACACAAGTGGCTTCACTCGACCCCAATCAGAATTGTGCAAAGAAATAGGAGGTTTGGAGGGTAGACCAGAGGTTAGATAGAGGCGTTTGACTGTCTATGAGTAGCAGAGGTATTACAGAGTGAGCAGGATAGATTTTGAGCTGATTCTTTTTGTAATACTGGCTATATTTCCACTTGTATGATAATATAGAGTTGGGGTTTTAGGCTGAGGCTTTCGTCAGGTAAATTCTTTTGTGTTATGTATTATTGATTCCTTCTTATCAGTTACATGTGTTCTTATTGATGTTTCTCATGTTCGATTAACCTTCCACTAAATTTTTTGTAGAAGTTGATCAAGTTTTATGCTTTAGTACATTGCATTACCAGGTGATCTACAGTGGGAATTTCTACAAAGTCACCATCCACATCGAAACCTCCCCATCACATCGTAAAGCATATCTCTCGACATCATTATTTTCGACTTCATGCTTTAAGGGGAAGCTGTTATAGATCCATTTGGGCACATTAGTCCCATAACTTAGATGAGTACCATTAGGGCTCATCAAACCATAATTCAGTTTCTACATGCCCTAGATAGGTCATTACTTTGAATGCCTCCTTCCTTGAGAGTTTCTTGGCCTGAATCCCTCCAGAATTGCCTCCTTGAGGGACCAACACAGACTTGGTCAAGGGTAACTGCACTTCAGTGCAGGTAGGCCCATGTTAGGGTGCTTTCTAGAGCACTTAGGCCCACATTGACTTGTGCTTGGCGAATTTGAGTGAAATCAGCATAGGGTTCTAGGAATATTATTATCTTCTAGAGCCATCTAGAAGCTTCCCATACTTATCATCTCCTATGAGATCGAAATTCGATAGGGAATGAGTTAAGAAACCCCCTATCCTCTCATCCCTTCCACCATGGAAACTAACCCTAAGTTTGGAAGGCCATTCAATACCCTCATTTATGACTAAACCTCCTCCATTTGCCTATAAATTGAGCACTCATTTAACTGATCAGGGGCTGGACTTTGAGAATTTCTAAGGAGATACTATTGGTTTGAGGATTGAGATTATAAGCAAGTATTATTATGCTGCCGGAGTGCTATGCTATTAATGTGATGTTGGTTGGAACCCAAGATGGAAGAGTGACAATGGGTTGGACTTCATGCTTGTAATTCTTCCTTCTACTTAATAAAGTTGTTTACACCTTTTTCCATATGCTTATGTTGATATATGATGTTTATATGTGCGAATGTATTTGATTCCATTTACTTATAGTCAATAGGTCTCTTGCTTTGATTGGTTCTTTTTCTTATGTTTATGCCTACAGGTACTTTTTGAGCAAGTTAAGTATGAGAAGGAGTGACGGGAGTCATAAAAAGGAGGTAAATGGAAAGCGAAAGAACAATTAGGTCCTTTGATTCCCTTGTCTTATTTATCGTTTATATAAAAAGGATAAGTTCTTTAAATCTATTGTTCTAGGTATAGCTACCTACCTAGGGAATTAGTATTTATCCGTAGATGAAAAATTCCACATAACACTGGTGATAACTAGACTTTAGGTCAATATTGATCAAATATTTGGCCCCTTGAGTTGGTCTAAAAGGTCATCAATCCATGGGATTGGGTACCTATTATGGACAATGATCTTGTTTAGCCCCTGATAGTCAATACATAGTCTGTAGGTCTCATCCTTCTTCTGTACCATTATAATCAGGCTCCCACAGGGTGATGAGATTGGCTTCATTTTCCCATTCTGCAAAAACTGATGAATTTGTCTCTAGAGCGGAGTGTTTATATATAGGTCCATTGGGTAGTGGCATGCTCGGGGTCAAATCGATGGACTACATGACCTGACAGTGCAGAGGTAGCCTCATAGGTGAGGTGAAAATGTCTCTATATTCCTCGACGACCTTGTCATCTATCATTGTTATGTAGGGGAGCACTCACTGGAATTCGTGGGTACAATATTCTTCTTTCCCTGAGGAAAAATCATAATGGTTACAAATTAGCTGGTCTATGAAATGATCTTATTGCATTGCTTTACATTGATCAAAGCGATTGTGGTAGGGAGGGCTAGCTCCGGTATCCTGTAAAACTTATTTCCCAAAGCATTAATGATAGAGTAATGTCTAGACTCTTATACAACATGTCACTTCCACAAGTATAGTTGTCCTAATAATACATCACAAACTTCAAGAGGAGAAACATCACATAGTACCTCATCCATGAAGGGCTTGATGTTGTAGGGAAGGTGTCACTATTGGCTGACGCGGAGATCTCGTCCTTGGTGAAGCTACCCCGATGGCATACAAATTTGGATGTGTTGTAGTAGGTAGGCCCAACCATTTCATGACCTCTACTCAAATGAGGTTTTTTTGCCTCCAGCTATCAATAATGGACCGTAGAATAAAACCCTTCATAGACATCTTTGAGTGGAAAAGGCATTCCCCCTCCTCTGGATCTTCAAGCTCATTCTTCTGGGTCTTTGTGGTGGCCACGATGTCATTGGGCTCCATGTCAATTATCTACTTCCCTTTGTCATTCTCCTTGTCAGGTTATGACTCAAAGTCGAAACATGCATCTCATTCAGAAACCTTCAACTTAGCCACCAATGGCTACCTAGTCCAACACTCACTTGTGTTGTGAGTGGAGCTCTTATGAAACTCACACCATTTTCTTCTGTCCTTCTTTGTCTTTGTGGTATTTTTATTTTTTTGTGGCTTCAATGGGTTATCCTTAATTTCTCTACCTTGGCTTTGTACTTTTCTCCACGATTTTGGGGTGCCTTTCCCTTACTTTAGATTCACAGATCCAAAGTCTCACTTCTTCTATTTAAACTTTTTCTCAATTTAACTAGCTTTTCGGTACATCGTGTTGAATGATGAGATGTCCAGGACATCCATCTTGCCCTTCATGTACCTATGTAGACAACTATGGTACTTGAGTACCAAATGGTTCTCAGAATCCTTGATACCCAACTTCATGCAAAGGGTACGAAAAAAATTGGTAAACTCTGGCACGTCTTGGTCCCTTCCCTACCACAACGCGGTCCATTTTATGTATTTATCTTAATAGGTACCAGTAGGGTAGTACTTATCCTTAATGGCAGCTTGGAATGAGTTCCAAGTGGGTGTGGCTAGAAATATTTAGGGGGTACTTTCATCCTTCTTCTCATAGTAGGTTTCCCACCAGTCCTTGATGTGGGGGGTGACTTTGAGAGGTGGGAAAGTAATATTTTCTAGGATGGAAAAATCATGAAAATAAAAATATCCTTCTAGTAGATTTAACCATTTATTTACGACATTTGCATCTATCTGAACTTCAAATATGGTGATTTCAAAGTTAAATTGTACCTTAAAGGGTGTGGCGCTTCAAGAGTGGGTGCTGGAAGTAGATGTGTCGCCTTTGGGTAGTCGCTGAAGGAGCTAGGAAAATTTGTCCATCATCATGTTCCTCTATTATTAGAGGGCTTATTCAAGCGAGATCTTCAAAGGATCTCCTTTCCCCTTCTATTTTTTCTCTTATTCCATGGGAGGCCATCTGAATTTGTGACGCTAGTCTTGTAAAGGTTTGACCAAGTCAATCCCTAAGTTGTTATACCTTGCCCTCATTGGGGGCATGCAAAGAAAAATAGAGAAATAGCAAACCACATTGATACCATTGATATTAACTAAAGAAAGAATGAAAAAAATTATAGATATAACCATAAATACAAACATGCAGCAAAAATTACACTTGATTTCATTAATATCAAATACTGAAATATGCTTACGAACAAAATGGAAATAAACTTGCCCGGACAATAGTAGCTTATCTCTAAGAAGAAATGTGGTGGCTACATGCCTCTGAAGTGTATTACAATTAGGCTCAAGGGAATATTTATTATTGAACAACAAGGGAAACCCATAAAAAACCAAAACCATAACCCCATGAGATGGAACGCTAATAGTTTGTGTTACCCATTGGGGTTAGTTTAGCAACCAACTTCCTGGGGTCATAACTTGGTCATATTATCTATGTTTGGTGTGTACGATACCTTGTTGGAAATATTTGTCAAAGTACTAGAATATTTGTAGTATGCTCTTACCCATGGCTATGGGCCTACTGCGGACCTCAAAAAAACATCATTTAGGGGGCCGAAACTACTCTGGAAGTTCAGGACTCAAAAAATTGCTAAAAATAGTAAATGTTGCATTGAAAAAGGAAACTAATGAAACTAATTGGATGTTGGACATCTAGGTGGAATACGCGGGTGGCCACTAATATCCACTTGGATCATATACAATCTAGTGTGTCCCCATGGGGGGCACTCATCCTATCTGTTAAGAAAAGGATGGGACTTTCAGATTATGTATAGATTACAGACAACTAATAAGTTATGAGTTAAGAATAAGTACCCCTTTCTCCATCTTGAAGACATTTTTATCAAGTACACGAAGAAACTATATTTTTTAAGATAGATCTAGGATTAGGATACCATTAGCTAAGAATCTAAGAGGAGGACATACCTAAGACAACGTTTTGAACTCATTATGGTCATTATGAGTTCATTATAATATGTTTCAGGCTTACCAATTCCTCTACCACATTCATGTGTTTAATGAATGGTGTTTTCAACAAATTTCTAGATAAATTTATTCTAGTATTTATTGAAAACATACTAATATACTCTAATACAATCAAAGAACATAAGTAGCACCTAAAGCTAGTGCTGAGAACCCTAACGTAAAATCAATTGTATGCAAAAAATTCCAAATCTGTTTTTTATCAAAGAAAAATAAAATATTTAGGCCACGTAACTTCAGAACTGGGAATAAGAGTGGATCTATAAAAGGTGAAAGATACACTTGAATGGCCAATTCAAAAGGATGTTGCAGATATTAGATAATTTATGGGTATAACTGGCTATTACCTCCACTTTATAGAACGATTTTCCAAGCTACCTCACCCTATAACCTACCTGCAGAAGAGCTTTGAAATTTAAAATATTTACCTACCATGGAACTGATTTTGAATATAGCTAAATTTGAAAATGCTTTCGAATTTTGTACGAATGCGTGTTTGGAAGGTTTAACAACGGTATTACTATAGGAGGGCCATGTCATAGCATATGAATCTTGAATGTTGAATGAGCATAAGAGGAATTACTTAGTCCATGAATTGAAATTTGTAGGAGTAATGAATTCCCTCAAGATGTGGAGGTATTACTTAATAGGAAGAATCTTTACCCTGGTTATCGACCATGTAAGCTTCAATTATTTTTTCAGCCATCCCAAATTAAAGGATAGACAAGCTAGGTAGATGTCTTTCCTCAGTGAGTATGATTTGAGATTAAACATATTAAAGGAAAGGAGAATAAAATACCATATGCTCTTAGCCAGAAGTGGAAGCAAGTCAATGAAGTCTTGGTCAACAAGGATGAGTTGGACTCATCAAAAAGGATAAAGAAAGTTGGAGAGCAGGATCTGAGATATAACCAAATATATAATAATCTAAAGAATAAAGTAGATATGGAGAAATCGATAGAATACACACTTGATGATAAAGGGTTATGGATGTAAAGGAAAAAAATATATGTACTTTTTAAAGAGGAAATCAAGTAGTTCATCATGGATGAGTATCATAGGTCACCTCATGTCAGGCATCTTGGCTACCAAAATATTATTTTAGCCTTGAGAAAGGATTTTTTCTATTCCGGAATGAAAAGGAAGTTGGTTGAATTTTTGGTCAGATATTAGCAGTATCAACTAACAAAAACAAAGCATCAACAGCTAGCGAGATTTCTAAAACCACTATTGATACCCGAGTGGAAGTGGGATGTGATCTCCCTTGACTACCCCACACCCCGAGGTAACAAAATTCTATAATGCTAGTAGTAGATAAGTTAACCAAAGCTGCAGATTGTATATCGATGCAATCTACTTTTAATGCTTCTCAAGTGGAAGATATATTTATGAGAGATATTTCTAGGCTACATGGTATACCCAAGATAGTTATCTCGGATTGAGACACAAAGCTCACCTCTAATTTTTTGAGGTCACTATTTACAGTCTTGGGTACGCAGCTAAAATTTAGTACAACTTACCATCCCAAAACTAACGGTCAGACTGAAAGGATAAATCAAGTGTTGGAGGATATGTTACGCATGTAACAACCTACCAAATGGGAAAATTTCATCCATTTGGTATAATTTTCTTATAATAATAGTTATCATACCTCATTGGGAAAGAGCACTTTTGAGGCATTGAATGGAAGGAAGTGTCAAGTACTAAGTTGGAGACATCTAAAGGATAGACTAATTTTGGGACACAAAATGCTTTAGGAAATGGACTAGATGGTCAGATAGATCGTAAGAAAATTGAAAAAATATCAGGAAAAAAAAGTTATGCTGACAAGAAGAAAACATTAAGATAATTCCAAGTGGGGGACCATGTGTACCTAAAAATACATCCTAAAAGGACCTTGCTAAATCTAGGAAGCTTTCCAAAACTAGCCCCACAATACTATAGACCCTTTGAAATCTTAAGTCAAATCAAACATGTGGCATTTCAACTACCTTATCCTCCTCACATAAAGGCACATAATGTTTTTCATGCTTCTCTATTAAAAAAATATGTACCTAATCCTAATCTTGTAATTAATTGGGGTATGATACATATCAAACCCGCAGGAGAGTTCCTGGTTAAGCATGTATAAATTTCAGATAAAAGTGAGACTGTACTTCAGAAGAAGACCATCTCTCAGGTTAAGGTGCATTGGAATCATTTAAAACCTGAAGAAGCTACTTGGGAGCTAGAAGAAAATATGAAGGAGATTTATCTAGATCTATTCCAAAAAGAATGAGGACCTAGAAATATTGAGGACAATTTTCCTCTTAGGCGAGGAAGAGTCTAATTCTCCTAGTAAGGAGATATTTTGAAACCTTATGATATAAATTGGCTATCTATACAATTATAATTAGTAAGGAATATGCATCTCCAATTGAATATAATGGAAATGAAAAACAAACAGAAAACCAAAATTAGTTGTGTTTTGTGCATATCCATAGCTATGAATAAACATAAATATATGTGTGGACCATATGTTGTTAATTTGTTAGTTATATAATCAACTAGGTGTTGTATACATGAGTACAACCATATATATATGGATATATCTATATATAGATATACATACATACATACATATTGTCGATCCTGTGATCAATCATTCCTTAGTCACTTATTGGTAAGCTAAAGATTTCAAGCTCCCCTCTTTGATCTTAAGAATTGTTCATGCTTTTATCTTTATGTAGTATGTGTCATCTTCGGGCATGGGGATTAACATTTGTCATGCAACAAGAAACTTATTTTTATTCAAGGGGAATTTTTTGTCAAAATGGACTGTTCTCATCACATATACATGTTTTTTACTCATTACCAAAGTTTCACCCACTATTGCACAAGTGTCTCCTTTGTCCTCACAAAGTCTATCATCCGGGGCACATTTTTTCTAATCTTCCACAAAGGTTCTTGCATTAAGTGAAGTATGATTTCATGTCTTATGGATGGTATATGTTGCATCACTAAGTGTTCAAGTGTGTGATCATAGTCAAGTTATATCACTGTTCACATCAATTCCATTGATCCAACACTTAGCCAAATTGTGGAGGTTTCCTAACAACCTAGCCTCATCCAACCTTTCTAAATGTGCATTTCACATCTGCAACCCTCAATTCTATTCCTTTCCTACTGGAATTGCATAATGCATAGAAATCCTAGCCTCCCTTAGCATCAAAAACCACACAGATTCTTCCTCCAATGTCCTTCCCTCAGCCAGATCTCAGTGTCTCCAAAAATTGCATAGTTCTTTCCCTTAAGCCTCTGAGCTACCCAATCCCCCTTTCCTCTTGAAAATGTGCATATTTTTCATCCTAGGGCATTATCCCACAGTATTTATTTCCTACTTAAACTATGAAATTTTATCTCTCAGTGGCCACTACGTAATACTTTCCCACAGCACGGACTGTGCATAACTTTCACTCAACCTAGCCTGAGTTGCACACTGTGTAGTCTCAGTTATCAACCTTAAAGCTTGGATCCTTGTGCTACTTAATTACATAGCCATTGGGCCTTATCCCCTGATAGGTCACTAATTCCCAACCCAGTTTATAAATCGAAGCACAACATCTTACAGTATGGGTTATCAGATTGATATTGTCTTGTCATGAGTAGATTACAAATACAATAATTCGACCAGACTATGACAAGATGAAGAAGAAGGTGATTAAGAAGAGTTACATGCTAGATAACACTCAAGGAGATGAATAGAAAATATGGTTATCATATAACAATACCAAGGAACCTGAGGTATGATAGAAGTTCGCAACCACATAAAGACTCGATCTGATGCACAACCTTTTGGAGGGTAGGTATGAAAACAAAGCACATATTTCATGAAGTTGAGATACACAACCTAAGGTTGCATCAATGATTGTTTATCATTCTCTTATCATGTTTTCTTCAATGACATGTATGTTTGCAAGCATTGGAAGTCATTCCATGTTTTTCCTCTAAGTGTTTTTGTTGGGTTGTGTTATATTCTTTCCACGACTAGCCTACGTAGTTAACCAGGGGGTTAGAGGGGGGATGGAGACCCCTCTTCGTTGCACCATAGGGGGGTCACAGGGGGTTTGAGCGGGGTGGCTAGCCCCCCTCTACAAGGTTTGGGGTAGTAGCCCAGGGAAATTTTTTGTTTGGACCCTATATTAGGTTGGGCAGACCTACCTATGGTTTTGTGCATGGTTTTCACACATGGTTTTGGACGCGTTGGTTTTCGATTTTGGATGCGATGGTTTTCGGTCCATGGTATTGGATGCTTCGGCATGTATAAATATGTATTTTAATGTTGAAAAGAACATAATGAAAAATCAAGCTAGTAGTTCGGTTTCAGCATCCAGGGGAAAATCTCTGTCTATATGTGTTTTATGTGTTATGCTCTCACATTGTTTATTTTCTATGTTTTACAATTCATATGTAGGTAATTTCTATATGGGGTTAAAACATAAATTTGGTATTAGAGTTGTTTTGGCTTCAAGGGGACGCCTTTGTTGCTGAGGGGTTTTGTTCGGGCCTGTGGAAAACCATGTTCAGTTGGAGACCTGCCAGATCGATTTTGGTGGTGAAAGAAGATGGCGAGTAGATAGAGATCGAGAAATTTAATGGTCAGAGTTTTGAGTTGTGAAAACTCAAAATGGAGGATCTATTGGTGGATAAAGATCAGTGGATCGTAGTAGATTCGAGTACTAAACCAACAAGAGTGTTTGATAAAGAATGCAAGAAGTTGGATCAGAAGGAAAAAAGCACAATACGATTATGTATATCAGATTTCATATTGTTGAATGTATCAGGGGAAGCTACAACTAAGGCTTTGTGGGACAAGTTAGGGACTTTGTAATAATCTAAGTCTCTAGTGAATAAACAGTTCATACGGAAAAAATTGTATAACCTGAGGATGAAAGATGGAGACTCGGTGACAGAGCATCTGAACACATTTAATACTATGGTAAGTCAGTTATTATCTGTTGATATTAAAGTTTCAGATGAAGATAAGTGCATCAGTTTGTTGTGTTCTCTACCAGATTCATGGGATAGTCTGGTTATTGCAATAGGTAGCAATGCAACTACCTTGCATTTTGATGAAATAGTCTCATCCTTGCTGACAGAGGAGATGAGACCGAAAATATGGAGAGCCAGAATGGTGATGCCTTGTATGTACGAGGATGGTCCTAGAACAGAAACAAAAATAATTCATCAAGTGGGGAGATCTAAATCTCCAAGAAAACCTATAAAGGTATTTTGTGGAAATGCGGAAAGGAAGGGCACTACAAAATGGATTATAAATCTAAATCTCCTGACAAAGGAAAGGGATCTGATGATGCTCCTTCTATAGAGGTGAAAACCACCTCAGATGAAGGTGGGGATATGTACTTGCCTTCTTCAAGTACACATGTAGATCATGAGGCATGGTTGATTGACTCAAGTGCATCCTTTCACTTCACTCCTCATATGGAGTGGTTCTGTGAGTATGAGAAATATGATGGTGGTGATGTTTTCTTAGGGGATGATAGGAAGGCTAGAATCATTGGTCGTGGAAAATTAAAGTTGAAGTTGCAAGGTGGAAGGGTTAGAACACTTCCGGGTGTTTTTCATATTCCTACATTGGCTAGAAATCTGATTTTTGTAAGCAAGTTGGATGATGCAGGTTTAAAAACAGTGTTCGAGAAGGATACCTGCAAGACGGTTTGGGAGCACTAGTATTGATACGGGGAGTTTGGATTGGAACTTTGCACAAGCTACAAAGTAGCATTGTTATTGATGGGTGATATAGTTTTGTGGTTCCTGAAAGTGGAGCAGAAAATCTAGTGGGCTCTAGAGAGAAGACCATGTGGTGGCATCAAAGGCTTGGACATATTAGAGAGAAGGGCCTTTGAATACTTCATGTTAAAGGTATGGTAGAAGGTATGAGTAGTAGCTCTCTGGATTTCGATTTCTGTGAAAATTGTGTATATGGGAAGCAGAATTAGGTAAGTTTCCCCTCTGGTGGTAAGAGGGTGAAACAAATATTAGAGCTTGTGCACAATGATGTGTTTGGACATGTGAAGGTTCCATCACTAGGTAAGTCTCTATACTATGTATCATTTATAGATGACTTCTCAGGGAATACATGGATATATTTCCTTAAGAATAAATTTGAATTCTTTGACAGGTTTAAAGAATTTAAGGCTCTGGTGGAAAACCAGACAAGGAAGAGGATAAAGATGTTGAGAACAAATAACAGTGGATAGTTTTGTAGTAAGGAATTTGAAGAATTCTGTAAAAAGTGTCGTATAGCACGACAAAAGACTAATCCATATACACTAAAGAAAAATGGAGTTGCAGAAAGAATGAACAGGACGTTGATGGAAAGGGCAAGAAGCATGCTGAGTGGTGTCAGGTCAGGACAAGAATTTTGGGCAGAGGTGGTGGAGATAGTGTGTTACTTGGTCAATAGACCACCTTCATCAGTGTTGGAGGATAAAACTCCACAAGAGGTATGGACTCATAAGAAACCCTCTCTTTGATATATGAGGATATTTGGATGTGATGCATATGTACATGTTCCAAAGGAGAAAAGAACTAAGTTGGATAGTAAATATGAAAAGTGCATATTTATTGGGTATAAGGATGGTTTAAAGGGTTATAAGCTTTGGAATCCAATAAAAAGGAAGGTTGTGTACAACCGAGATGTGGTGTTTAGAGAGGTGAAAGATGTTATTCAACATGAAGTCCCATCAAAGAAACCTAAGAAGATAGAGCTTGAGCTAAATGAAGAAGAATCAGACTCTACAACAGAGGAGGAATCAAAAGATGAAGAGCCATAAACTCTAGGTGTGAGAAGATCAGTTCTAGAAAGAAGGCAGCCAGAAACGTATAGTCCATCTTTTTTCTATTCAAATTTTGCTTTATCTATTACTGATGATGATCCCAAAACTGTGAAGGAAGAAGTATATTCAGAGGATGGAAAACTCTGGAAAGAGGCCATGGTTGATGAAATGGCATATTTGCACAAAAATGAGGCTTGGGATCTAGTGGAGTTGCTATATGGAAGGAAACCCATTGGTAGAAAATTTGTGTTCAAGAAGAAGACAAATACAGAAAGAAAGGTGGAGAAATACAAAGCTTGCTTGGTAGCAAAAGGTTATTCCTAGGGGTCGGGAATTGATTTTGGTGATATTGTTTCTTTGTTGCCAAGGTAGCTTCTTTTAGATTACTTCTATCTGTTGCTGCTGATTTTGATTTTTAGGTAGAATAGATGGATGTGAAGACATCATTTCTTGACAGGGATCTAGGAGAGGAGATCTACATGAAGCAACCTGAAGGTTTTGTGGTGAAGAGTAAGAAAGAACTAGTATGCAAGTTAAAGAAGTATATGTATGGGTTAAAAGAGTCACCAAGGATGTGGTATCAAAAATTTGATACATTTATAGGGGGGCTTGGCTTCACCAGAAGCAAAGCAGATCATTGTGTGTATTTTAAATTAATTGGTGACCGTGTTATTTATCTGGTCTTGTATGTGGATGATATGTCGTTGGTTGGAAATGACAAAGAAATTATCGAGGATTTGAAGACCCAATTGTCCTCCAAATTTTACATGAAAGATCTTGGTGCTGCAAAATATATTTTGGGAATGGAAGTTAAAAGAGATCGGGCAAAGAGGAAGCTCTAGCTAAACTAGAGAAAGTATGTCGAGACAATATTGCAAAGGTTTAATATGTAGGATAGTAAGCCGGTGAAGGTTCCTATTCCTGTAGGTGAGAAGTTATCTACTGAACAGTGTCCCAAGACACAAGAAGAGGAAGATGACATGTCCCATGTTCCATATGCAAGTGTAGTCGGTAGCCTGATGTATGCAATGGTCTGTACTAGACTAGACAGTACACATGCAGTGGGAGTATTGAGTAGGTTTATGTCAAAACCAGGAAAGGAGCATTGGACAACAGTGAAGCAGGTTTACAAGTATTTGCGTGGCACTAATGATTATGGTTTGTGCTAGCAAGGAAGACCTGGATTGTACAGAATATTGGATATTCATGGCTTTATTGATGTAGAGTGGGTTGGAGATCTGGATCAGAGAAGATCTACAACTGGGTATGTGTTTAACCTATTTGGAGGTGCAGTCAATTGGATGAGTAAGAAATAATCTATGGTGGCACTATCAACTACAGACGTAGAATACATGGCAGCCACTAATGCAAACAAGGAAGTAGTTTGGTTGCAGAGATTGTGTTCAAGTATGGGGTTAGTACAAGGATCTATATGGATAGGCTGTGATAGCCAAAGTGCAATTTTATTGGAAAAGAACTCTACTTATCATTCAAAGACAAAACATATTGATGTTCAGTGTCACTTTGTGAGGGATATGATAGAAGACATGAAGGTGTTGCTGGTAAAGGTGAACACTTTGAAGAATACTACAGATGCATTGACAAAATTTGTGATCTCTGAGAGGTTCTATTGGTGTAGAGAAACAATGGGCATTGTAGGGATGGATAAATGACTAAGCTCTTCGGTGGTCCCTCATGGAAAGAAAACAACAAGTGGGAGAATGTTGGGTTGTGTTATATTCTTTCCACGACTAGCCTACATAGCTAACTGGGGGGTTAAAGGGAGGCCATAGCCCCCCCTTCGTTGCATAGATTGCACAGTGGGGGGGTCACAAGGAGTTTGAGGGGTTCGGGCAGCTCCCTGGGGAATTAATTGTTTCAGACCCTATATTAGGTTGGCCAAACCTATCTATGGTTTTCACACATGGCTTTAGACGCGATGGTTTTTGGTCCATGGTTTTGGATGCGATGATCTTAGGTCCATGGTATTGGATGCTTCGACATGTATAAATATCTATTGTAACATTGAAAGGAACGTAATGAAAAATCAAACTGGTAGTCCCGGTTTTGGGATCCAGGAGAAATATATGTGTATATGTGTTTTATGTGTCATTCTCTCGCATTGCTTATTTTCTGTGTTTTAGAATTCATATGCGGGCAATTTTTGTACGGGGTTAAAACCTATAGTTTTGGCCCCTTTCAGTTGTTGGATCAATTGTCGTATGTTGGCATGTTTGACCTTTATGTCATGTTTGTGAACCTTTCCCCCTTCGTTGCATAGATTGCACAGTGGGGGGGTCACAAGGAGTTTGAGGGGGGCAGGTAGCCCCCCTCTATGGGGTTCGGGCAGCTCCCTGGGGAATTAATTGTTTCAGACCCTATATTAGGTTGGCCAAACCTATCTATGGTTTTCACACATGGCTTTAGACGCGATGGTTTTTGGTCCATGGTTTTGGATGCGATGATCTTAGGTCCATGGTATTGGATGCTTCGACATGTATAAATATCTATTGTAACATTGAAAGGAACGTAATGAAAAATCAAACTGGTAGTCCCGGTTTTGGGATCCAAGAGAAATATCTGTGTATATGTGTTTTATGTGTCATTCTCTCGCATTGCTTATTTTCTGTGTTTTAGAATTCATATGCGGGCAATTTTTGTACGGGGTTAAAACCTATAGTTTTGGCCCCTTTCAGTTGTTGGATCAATTGTCGTATGTTGGCATGTTTGACCTTTATGTCATGTTTGTGAACCTTTCCTGGTGGTTTTGAAGGTTGACCTTGTTGTATAAGAGTTGTCCTAACCATGTAAACATCTTTCACACTCATACAAAAATTCTTGAGTGTTGTCAGACATGTGTCATCATAGTCATCCTAAATTCTATCTCAATTGTTGCACTTGTCATTTCTGTTAGCACTCTGTAGTTTCTCAAGATATAAAGGAATTGGAAAGGGAAACACAAAACCACTTTTAAGTTTATAAGCTAGTCCTTGTAAAATCAGAGTGGGATCTCTCAGTCAGATTTAGCTTTGTTGCTTTAGGATTTTAGGCTAAACGTAAGGCTCAAATTTTGGTTTCTTGAATTGTTTGGTTGAAATTGTAGAGAAAGGGCATTGGGAAAATGGAGTCAAAAACCTTGGGGTGATCAAATGCAAAAATATCAGAATAGATATAACAGGGCAAGGTAGGCAGGCTATTGAATCTTCGTGGCTTGATGGAGTGATATAGAGGAAAATCTTAAGGTTTTATTAAACATAGAGAAGTTAAGAATTCTATATTTAATTTCAGTTTGAAAACATAGATATGGCTTATAAGCCAAGACCGTGGGTAATTAAAAAAATTAGTCTTTCATTTTTCTTAAACAATACATATCAGAAAAATATATGGAAAACAGAGATATGATAAGTTTAAAACAATAAAAATATCACCAATTCTCGTGACACAAGAATCTTGGAATAGATTTATGTATTAAAGAAATGATCACTTTCAACTGAGTGAATAACTTTACATCAATACATGCTTTCTTCATCCAAGTTCCAACCTCTGTTACTGCGAATTCTGAAGTATTTATACAAATTATAAAGAAAAATGTATTGATTTAAAAACTCAAAATTTATTACAAATATCTCAAAATTGTAGTACATAAAATAGAACAAAAATATAGGACATTTGAATTGTTGAATCTACTGCCACTATCTTGAAGGGTTTTTTTATTTATGACTGGGCCTAGAAAAGTGTTTCTCTGTTAGAGAAGATAAAATTTCTTTTTACTCCAAGAGTTGACACAGATTGTCCCATCTGTCTTCATTTGGAATGGGAATTTTAACTAGCTTTCTATAAGTTTCATCTACCTCAGTATATTTATGGAAAGCTAGTTTGACCAAAACTAAATGCTTGATTTCAACTCTGATAAGAAGATCAAATTCTAAAGCCTCCATGAAATCTTTTGCTATGATTGTGCCTTTTGATAGTAGAAAACTTTCATTTGTCCAAGGCTATTAAGTACAACTTCTACTGGTAATCTATTAGTTTCAGTAACTTGTCTCCAATCGCCTTGATTCCTTGTAGTCCCTTTAAATGTAATACATTGAATTTATTATGGAACTTTTGGATGCTGGTCTCCAAATGCTGGCACTTGTTTTCAAATTATACTAGCAAATTACTTTTAGTAAGGAGTCTCCTGACTTCTTAAATAGTCTATATCTTGTCCGCAATTTCAAAATCTGTTAACTCATCCTTGGTCTATGAATTTAAAATTTTAATTAAATTATTAGCTTCCACTGGCCTCTATCACAAGTTGTCTCTAAATTCTTCAATTAGCTCCTTTGATCTCTGTATTAAGTCCTCCTGTTCAAATATTTTTTCAATTAAAGGCCATATTTTTTTGATGGCCTCATTGATTTCAATCCATATACTTTTGCTGGCATGTTCCAATGTTGGAGCCATTAGAGACTCATTTTCTAGCTGCTCAATATTTTGGGTTAGCCTGTGAGATTTATGTAGCTCTACTATATATCAATTATCTATTTTCTATTTCTACTCCTATAAAGTTTTAAGTTGGGCCTTTAATGTTTTAATTTACTGCCATCTTATGGACAGGTATTACATATATTCAACCATCTCATTTGAGGAATTTGTGGTATGTTCTTCTATTGTTGTTGATGTAGATGATCCTATTGTAGTTGCAACTAAAATGGGGATTACTATCAGTGGAACTATTGCTAGTTGCGAAGACTTCTCATTTTCCTTTAGTAGTCTTCCGATCTCAATCTCCATGCCCTTAATCTACCCATTTTGTTCAATTATAATTTTGAATTTGTCCTCTTTTTCTTTCTCAAGCTCCCCAACTTTCGTAGTCTGTGGTTCTTCTATAGAGGGAAGCTTGAGATGCTTCTTGAGTGCTGAAATATCAACATTGTTCATTTCTACAATCTCTTATGTTGCTTTCACATCACTGGGATCATACCCCAGTTTGATTACAAGGTCTTCTAATGATTTGATCTTTGTATCCTTAGCCAAAGATGAGATTTTTTCATGTTTTAACTAAGATTGTATGTTGTTGACTAAGGCCTACACTTTAGATTTTTCCTTGTAGTATTGGTCAGAGTAGAGTATATCATTTCACCAGTTTGTTTATGGATGTCCATTTGTCAATGGGGTGAATCTGCTCAACATCAAAGGAAAATATAAACTTCTTGTAATCGGTTGGAGTTTTTAGAAATGGGGCCTACACTTGAAGGAATGAAATTTACATTTTCCCATTTTCTATGTCAAAGGTTGAAAGAAGTCTGTGCTATGAATAGGTTATCTGCTTCCAAAATTGGGAGTATGTGGTGGCTTTGAGCAGTTCATTTTTCTTCTTGATTTCTTTGGATTTGGAAAAAATGTTTGGTTGAGCCTAGTCCTAAACTAACTCTGTTATTTGAGTTGTATGTAGGGGATCTTGGGAAGCTGAGGAAGATGGAGATCCTGTGAGGATTTCTTATTTCCTTGTAGAAGAATGAGTGCATGTTATGACTATGGTGGACTGCTCATCATCCTCCTGTATAAAAACAGGTGTACGATTAGCCTTTTGTTTCTTCTTGAATATCTGAAACTCTTTGAATCAAAACACTATCATTCAAGGGGAAACATCATCCCTTGGCCTCTTGTCTTATTTCTCTTGAGGTACTAGAGTCTGTGAGGTAGTTGGGGATATCACCTTCTCTTCTACCTCATTTAGAGTATTCTCCTATCACTCACATTGATTCATAAATTTATCTGTATTTGGTCTAGGAGTGTGAGTATAAGAAGTGGTTTTCTACTCCACTCTTAGTTTGGAAATGATGCGAAAGAGGTCATATGACCAGGTGAAACTCAACTTGAAATTAATTTTCTTAAGAAGCAAATCTGCCTCCTTACCTATTGTCCTAGTGTTACATATAAATGGTCCAACTTGTGTCTTTATCTTAAATTGAGACTTCTTATTTGCTGGAACAAAATGGAGATCATCCATATTTATCATCTGCCTTATGTATTCTAATGAGAAGATCCTCATGGGAATGAATTTTGGCATCCTCTATAGCGGTAATTCACACCCATAAACTATGATCTTGGTATAGTTTTGGTAGAAGTACCAATCTCATGTCTTTGACTTCTCACTAAGAGGTAGAATTAATTGAATTTCTGGACTTATCTTAGGCTCCAAATCGTTGTTCAACAAGGAGGCAATTGTATATAGAAACTAATCTACAAATTCACTGAAGGTAAACTCATTGGAATTCTTCATCATCAAGCAAGTCCAATGAATTACAGATTGAGCATTGCCTTGCTCATCTAATTTTTGCAATGAAATCTAGAATCTCTCTACCTTGTGAAATAAATATAGATAAACTAATACAAAAACATATTTGAACACTCTCCCTCTTGAGAATTTCAATAATTTCTCATGAATTTTATCTGTTAGAAACTAACTATAGTTGAAAATGACAGAATGTTTCTCTCCTATGGAAAAAAACGGATATAAAACCTAGGATGGGCTCATCAACCCAATGATCAAATTGGTAACCTAAAAGACATGATACTAATGAAATAATCAGCATGGTCATGTTTGGAAACATAGAATATTGGTAAGGTGGATTCACTTTTGGTAACTACACATCTTCTAGTAGGAAAATTTCAAAAAATTTAGCTCTCTGTGGAAAGCTAACTTTCTTGTAGAGTTCCATGAGGGAATCTACTGAAAATGGGCTTAGAGAGTCATTATTTGGGATTTGTAGCATTTTGTTGATTGAATCAGGGGTTATGGTGAACGGAATGTCTCCATTATAGGCCACAATGTCCCTCTAACTAGGAATATACCTACATTGACACCGGGAGACAAATTCGGGGAAATGGTGTGTCTAGGGAAAGATGAATTGGAATAGGAAAGAGTCCCAGAGACCTAGCTCATCATGCTAGTCTAAGAAATTTTTCTTTAACCAATTGTGAAGTTCATATAAGTCGAACTCACAACTTGTTTCAACAATTTTGTTCTCCTGGGACACTAGAGGTTGATGATCCATGTTTATGACTCAGGGTAACATGGGGTTTTCCTTAATTATTTTAGACTTTCCTTTAGGGGCCATGATGAACAAAAAAATAAATAATGGATACTGTGATTACCTAGTAAAAGGGCCTCGAGGTTGGTGACTTATATCGTATGGTTGTGATAGATAATCATGATGAATGAAGGTTGTACATGCTCTACTTTTCTTGACTGGGTTGCAAATGTAGGTAGATTTTTCTAATTGATCATTGCAAATAAATTTTTTTTTTTTTAATTTCTAGGAAGAGAATGTAGAAGGGAGCCACTGAATGGGGTTATGGATTTTTATAGTGTAAAAACAACTTACATTTGAGTTTGGTACGTTAGGAAGTGGATCCATTGACAAAGGGGGAATGTTGACATGGTTAATGGGTAGTTAATGTTGAAAATAATACTGAGAGGGGGGGTGAATCAGTATTATCTAGTCCTTTTAACAATTCTTCCTTATTTATACCTTGAATTATTTTTTCATATCAGTACCATAAAACAATGAGCATGAACAGGAAAAACAGACAGTCACATCAAAGAACACCAGATATAAGGTGGAAACCCAATGTGGGTGAAAACCACCTGCTGCAATATGTCTCTATCTTCTTTCAAATTAGAAACTCCTTTTACAATGGTCTTGTACTGGTGCAGTCCTTTACCAGTACGCAGGCTGCAACCTGCAGAGAGCTACAACTCTCTCTCGTTTTCCAGTCTCTCCTGGAAGGGATCTACAACCCCCTTTTTTCTCCTTTACTTCTTTAAGGACCACGTTTCATAAATTTTCAAACTGGATCCATGAACATCAAATCATCATCAAATACATGAAAATCACCCAATCTCCTTATGCAATGAATTAATGAATCACCCAACTCTTCAGAATGTTGTAAACAGAAAAGAAGTACCAGAAATATAAACCAGAACTTTGCTGCAATAGATAAAGGACAATCAACAATAGTTTCAAGATAAGACTGCAACTTCACCAACAGGGGCCTGCGTATATCCGCAACTCTTCTGAGACTGAACTGTGCAGATCCGCGCCGGTTGTTCTTCTGCTCTGCGTACTTTTCTTCAGGTCCGCACCTTTTCTTCTGACATACTGCGTACACACACACTGTGCCTTCTTCTCACTTGTGTATCTTGCACTTCGCCCTTTTCTGTATTGCGTGTGCCCCGCACTGTGCCCTCTCCTACTCTGCGTACCCCGCACTGCACCTTTGGTTTCGTAGCGTATTCTCGCACTAAGCCTTTTACTGAGCTGCATACCCCCGCACTGCACCTATGGATTGCCTGCGGACTTCTGATTAGGGCCAAATTTACAGTCCTCCAATGTGCCACAATCAGTCAGATGCATAGATCTAATCATTCGCCCGAGAGATCACGACTTCATAGATTCACCTTCAGATTTACTTTTATTTAGATCAAGCATTTTACATTGACAACCCAAAATTTCAGATCTTAAGATATTCCATTGAAAAGATACATTAGCCAAGTGATCTCCTTCCCTATTTATAGTCAAGCCCTTATTCACACCATGGGACAAAACCATCAATAACCAATACAAGGGATCCAAACCGGGGCTAAAATAGATCCTATACCATGGGCCAAAACCATAGCATCAGAAATGGCGGGCTAAAAACCACGGCCAAACATAAGAAACCCCACGTGAGCGCGCTTCACTGCCTTGAAGTGAGTGAACTGGGGTTCCGCACCTTCTGAACGGGTAACCTACGGCTATGACCGCACCTCCTGGATGGCGAACCTGTGGGTCCGCACCTTTTGAACCATTTACCTGTGAGCCTCTTAATTTCCATCATTTTGAGAGCCTGAACAGACCATTGCTACTTGAGAGAGTTGTCATCAAGTACAACACCTGTATCATAGAGCCATACTAGAATCATAATGCCAACAGGTTGTCTGTTCAAATTTACCAACCACATGTTCTTCACATAGTTGTTATTATTACAACTATACCCGCATCAACTGCCATGTCATACTGGAATTATTTGACCAATGTTTTCCTATTCCAATACCCCTATCACTATTAAATTAAACGTGACCTACAACATTCCAGGATGTTTTCTTCAATATTTTATGCCCATGTTCCATTTCTAGGTTCACCATTATCTTCTACTAGACCATAACATTCCATTGATTGTTCACTTGCCAATTTTTTATTCCTGGGCTGAAAGATATGCCCTTCAGAGGTCTTAGGTGAACTTCCCTTTTTCCAATACCTATAACTCTTCATGAAATTTTTCCTCACTAATCTTGTCTGAGTCCAAATTTTGGGTTCATCGGAATGTTTTCCTCATCAATAGCTATGTATTGAATGCTTCTTTGTGTCATTCTAACCTATGGGTCGTAAGTTATGCCCTATAGATTGTTATAGTTTGTTATTCTCATTTCTGCACATTTAAAGAACTTGTAGTTTTATTTCAACTTTTCTTGGAATTTTAGGCCTTATATTAAAATTATGAGAAAATAATCACATTCTGCTCGAAAAAATCCTTTCTTTTGATTAGTCATAAGTCAAAATCTGATTTATGGGTTGAAAATTGTGGCCCTCTAAAGTTCAAGCATACTTTTCTAATTTCTCTATGCCTGAAAACTCAAAAATACACCCATTGTTAGCAAGCTTGTAACTACCATTTTTCTAGCAGATAGTTAATTGTTCATGGGATACATCCCCCTCTATCCATGTCAATAAGTCATATTTGTTTTACACAATTTCCTTCGATTCCCATTGGAGGCGAATTGGCTTTATTAGCCTTCCTTTCTTCCATATAATCGATAAGTTATTCACCCTTTGAACGACAGACCCACAATATATATATATATATATAAAATATGGGCACAAAGCTCAACCATGAATGAGTTCGTGGTTCCAAACATACCTCATATATCCAACCACATACCATATATTCATATATGTTATTTAATATATCACAAGGTCCACCTTCTTCACACCTCTATATCTATATATATTAATACAAATTAAATATATTAATTAATTATATTTGTTATATTTATATTAAATAATTTAATATAAATTTAAAATTATTAACCAAATCTTATCTCCGAAATGTTTAATACATTATGTAAAAAATTAAATAAATAAAATAAAATTCATATGGAAACTTGTGATGGTTTTGCCCTACTCAGTCGTTTACAATATACATTATACATGTATATAATTTATTTAAAATAATGTGAGAGGTGTAGGAGGAGGGGGTCCACCACACAACAAGCCGATACATAAAATTTTCTTTGAAATGAGTACACGGTAAGCCACCAACCCCACTGAATATATATTATATATAATAATATATATATTATATATATATAATATTATATATATATATATATATATATTATTATATTATTTGGAGGGGGTCCCACCACACAACAAAAGCGATACATAGAATTTATTAAAAATTTACACACATACCCACAGTACTCACTAATATATATATATATATTATAATATATATATATATATATGTATGTATGTGGGGCCCACCTTTTGTAACTACTTAGCACTGCATGGACCCTAACATCTTATATCACATTTTCCGAATGAATATAAAGAAGTATTTTATAATCCAAGTGGCCCCACGAAATCACAAGCCCTAATCAATCAACGAAAAAAACAAAAAACTACAAATCGGACGATTCCACAACTTGCACAGACATTAGCGCGAAGTTGCTGCCCAAATGAATCTGACAGTTGAGATCATGCCCATCCAACAGTTGTGATCATCTTTGGGTCCAAACTTGCTCGCCCTATAACATGCCTCCCATCATCCGAAGAATTAGGGTTTTGTTGCCTTCACCCAGGACACGGGCCCTCGCACCACACCACGAACTATTCACACAACGTGGGCTTGTTACACGAGCTTGTGGCTCGACCATCCTACATGCCCATTGTTCTTATTGCTCAGTTAAGGACTAATTCTCATAAACTCCGTTGTGAAAAAGGGCGCTAGAAAAAGCCAAAGGAAGTGTGGGAGGAAAGGGTATGTATTTTTTGTTCTTCCAGAAAAGTGGAAACAAAAAAACATTTCATTTTAGAATGTGAGGCCTTCAAAGACAACAGGGAAAGTTATGCAGATATGTTGGCAGCTAGCTCTTGGGATAATCTATTTAGCGAGGGGTTTGTTGAGAAGCTGGGAGCATTTATTTTGAAGCTTCACAGAAAAAGGACCGAATACATCAAGCAGATGAAGAAGCAATCTGTACCATAGGCTATCTTTAGCCTCATGGACGTTAAAATAATTTCTTTCTTTCTTCTTTCATTACGTTATAAAAATAATGACGCATACCACCTTCAAATAGGAATTATTATATACAAGGCATTATTTATATACCTCGTAGCTCCTTATATCATGTCCATATGAACACCTAGATATATATATATATATATATATATATATATATATTAATATATTTATATATATAGATTAGATATATATATACGACGAGGGGGAAATAATTCATTATGCAATAGAACCAAGATATTATAAATTAGCATTATACTTAAACAAATCAAATCCTCTCTCTATGCGACCAATAGTGACGCTTTGTGACAATTTTGAATGTTAATGGAGAAAGGGAGGTCAAACCTCTATTTCTCGGCAAACACAAGTCT